>BPTQ01000005.1:291901142-291916547 GCA_019973895.1 Chrysanthemum seticuspe
TATATGTATAACGATGCACCTCAATGATTATACAACCTAGACATTCTTCCCAAATGTGGCTTGATTTGATTCATCGGCATCCTTCACTAATGCCTTTGACACAACGCTTGGCATCCTTTACTAATGCCTTCGTCTTGACACCTTTAGCATTCTTCACTAATGCTTTGACACGGATGAAGAGCACCTTTCACTAATGCTTTCATCTTGACACTTTCGGCATTCTTCACTAATGCCTTTAACCCAACATCTATGGAGAAAGGAAAAACTATCAACAAGAGAACCTTAGTTGTCTTGATGATGACGAAGCATGACAACTCATGGACTTGAGCTTGCACGTCTTCAAGAAGTGGTGATCTCGCCTTTAAGAGGAACCTAGAAGATCACACAAAAAACAAAAGACAAGCTACATAGATCACTTGGATATGAGGTTAGAGGGTTATAATACTTGGGAAGTATGTGTATGAAAGTCATGTAGAAAGGAAGAAATGGCTCTCTATTTATAGAGAAAATTCTCTACTGTTCCCCGGATCCCGCGGATCCCTTCCACTTGGGATCCGGCTAGCACAAAGCTAGGGATCCGTGGAACGCTCCTCTTTGCCCATGGGTATTTTTGGTTATGGGTCATGGGTCATGGGTTATGGGTTGATCAATGGTTTTCTTTCTAGATACAATGAACTTGGTTAAGTGGTATATATAAAACTATGGGTTATGGGTCAATACCATTTGCTAGTTTTTACCCATTAAGTATATACTTGTTTTTACCCATTTAGTATATACTTGTTTTTACCCATTTTAGTATACTTAGTTTAAGCATATGCTAACCCAATATGTAAACACTAGTTGTTGTACATATGTATCTAAATCATAAAATCACTTATACTTGTTTTAGTATTTTATGTGAAAACGTAAATGTATTAGGAAACTATTAACTCAAACTATTTACGTATTCTATTTGTTTCGTTAAAATGATTTTACGTTTGTTATCGACAAAACATTAGAAGATCGTAAAATATAAATAAACGTTTTTACGGCTTTATTTGTATTAACAATCTCCCCCTTTTTGTTGATGACAAAACATAAAATTATTTTAAGGAAAAGCTAAAATTCGTAAAAGTTTGAATTTGTAGTTTTTACTTTCTTCTCCCCCTTTTTGGCGAAACAAAAAGTGTTACAAGAAACTAACACAATTTTTATAAGAAAAGGTGTGTAAAAAAATGTAAAGAGAGCAAGTGACGGGAATGGTACTTGTCTTAACTCCCCCTTGACGAGTCCATCCCTTTGAAAGGGCGTCAAGGACATGACGTAAAATAAACTAATTGTATTTGCAATTATGTTTGCAAATGGTTCGTCTAAGTGATGAAAACGTGCTCCCCCTTGAAGATTGCAAAGTTGCAATGGGGTGTCATGAAGTATAGTCCAATAATCGGATTAAGTTGCAAATGATTTTGCAATTTCGTTTGACATAAAGCTCCCCCTAGCTTTATGGTGTCAAAATCTTCATGTGTATTTTGAAAATCTACAAAGTAAAGGTTAGAAAACAAGAGTATAGTGCAAAATTTCCTGCAAATAAAACTCAAGTTAGTAGAAATTTGTGCTTCTGTACCACGGATCCGATGGTTCCCTTTAAGGAGGGACCCGTCTAGGCGTTTTGGAGGGATCCGGCTATCTGGTGACAGTTTCTTCAGCAGCGAAGAAATGTCAAGCAATGCTAATGAGGAAATGAGATATATGTCCAATGTAACAGGCACAACACACAAAATAATCATAGCATTTAGGTATTCATTCAATAACACAAGAGATAAACAACCAAATCTCTAAAAACTAAGAGAATGAACTTAGCCATACAAATGCTAATAAGTTGTCCAAACATTAGATTTCAACTAAAAGCTTAATGATGATCAAGGATGTGATGAGTTTTCCTAAACATTCTAAGTTTAAGCTTGTGACTATGATGCTCATTGTAGTTTAGGCTTGTTGACCTCTTCGAAACGTTCGAGGAGGTGAAAAAACATGAAACGTTGTTCTTCACGTAGCTCATGTATTAACCTTTCAACATGTTTACAATGATAGCAATCCTTGTCATGGTTTTGAATTTCTTGAAGTGGAAGTTCAAGTGGAGTGGATTGAGGATCTTCAAATAAAGGAGGAATTGGTGGAGGCTCATTAGGTGATGGCTCTACAATGTTTGAGGGTGGAGCTAAAGAAGCATCAACTTCCATGTGGTCAGGTGGTTGCCTTTGATGTCTTCTCATAATCCAAAATGGACTATTGGGTGGAATGAGAGAGTTTGCTATTGGAGCAAGTGTTGATTCATCACTTTGATATTGTTGCTCAATCTTTTCAAGTGAATTTGTTGGTAATGGTGAAAGGTGAGATGGCCAAGAAGGTAAATATTCTACATTGTGAGAATGTGGAGATGATTGTGAGGTGGCTCTAGGCACTAATGATGTTGGTTGAGTTGTGGAGGGTATGTTTGGTATAGTAGAGTTTGGTGGTGGAATCCTAGTGGGAACACTCTTCTTGGGGATTAGTTTGATTGGTTTCCTAGGTGTAGGGGAAATTCTAGCATTGGTGGACTTAACCGGAGATGATTCGGTTGAGGAAACTTCGTGTATGATTCTAGCAAGTTTCTTGGGTGGTTCTTGAGTGGATGAGTTAGCACTAGGAGCCTTTCTCGTGATGAAATGACTAAGGGAGATGGTTGTAATTGCTGATAATTGTGTTTGTGTTTGATGACTAAGGTGTTCTTAGCAACATGGCTTATAAAGGGAAGAACTTGACAATTGCAATTAATACTTAACCCACTAATGTTCTTGGAAATGTGATGATTAGCATGCACAAGGTTGAGTTTCACTGATCTAGGAACTCATTTAAGATGAGATGGAGTGTTTAAGTTAGGAAGATGAGTTGAAATGATTGTTTTAGCAATGTTTGGTATAAACTGTCACCCGGATCCCACGGTTCCCTCCTTGAAGGGATCCGACTAGGCTAATCCTGGGGATCCGGCTCTCAGCAGTTATGACAGGTTTGAAATGAGATTTCTAGAAGCTAAAGCCTATCTCATTTTGAGTGTTTCAGTTCTCCTAATTATTTTAAGATGAAATGGTACTTGAATGATCAAAGGTAATAAGTGTTATAGCAGATGATTGCTTCTTATGGAAAGGAGATGGGACAAGATGACTACCAATAGATGTCCAAGGATAGCACTAAGAACTTTTGTGGTGTCAAGTCATAATAAATGATCCTAGTGATCAGATTTAAGCTTGAGGTAAAATTTTAAAAAATTTCTTAAAAATCACAAGAATTAAAAGAACTAATTTTTGTCTCACTTTGAGATAAAATGATTAGAAACAAATTCCTAAAATTGTTTACTTTGTCCACTTAAGTATTTTAAAAGATAAGAAGCAGTTTGTGAGTATTGAAACGGAAATATGGTGAGTTTTGATGTGTTTGATAAATCTAGAGGCATTTTGACTAAGATTTTAAGTAATCTTTTGGTGAGTCTAAACCTCTCTTATCCTTGAAGTTGTTCTAGTTGGATTCTAAAATCATATGCTTAGTTAATGAGATGTTATCTAGAAAGTTTACCTTGATGCAGGTAATGCTGTATTGCTGTTCTGATGTCGCGGATCCCACGGTTCCCTCAAAGGAGGGATCCGGCTAGGCTAATCCTAGGGATCCGGCACTGCAGGTCAGAATCTGTACAGAAATGATGTGCAGATTTTGCACACTAATAATTCTTAAAATAAAGCTATAGAAGCAAGCATGTCATCACAAAAACACTACTTATAAAAGCATGATAAAGTAACAATATCCAAGTTACCATAAACCAAAAGTGCTAAAACATAATCATCCAAACACAAGATAAACATATTCCTATTGTCTCTTTCGTCAATCCTTTCTTTTCCTTTTTGACGGCTTAGTGAGGTTGTCAGCGAGGTTTTGAATCATGCCCCTCAATTGTTTAAATTTTGCGGTCTCGTTTGGAATGGTTGGAAGTTGTTTGTGGTATTCAAGGATTTCAAATTTGATGTTGGCTACGGGGTCGACATCTTCTTCATCTTCTTCTTTTTCACCGGCCGAGGAGTCCGAGAGAGCTTCCGGTTTCTCTCCATTGACCATGAACCGTTTAGAGGGTTGTTTGGTAAGAGGTACCATGACGTGATCGGAAAGGTAATGATCATCGTTGATAGGAGATGGTTGTAATGTACCAACATACTTACAAAGTCGTGTTAGGAGCATACCATACGGAAGTACCATGTTGGAAGCTTTGAATACCCTAGCCATTCTCCTTACCATGTAATAGGCAAGATTAAATGGCCTTTGGTGGATAAGACAATAGATCATTTGCACAAGACATGCGTTTGGATGATCTTTGTTTCCAACTAGAATAATGACGTTTTCCCTAAGGATTTCTTCCCATTTTCTAAATATGGGATGCATTTCGAAAAGTTCCATTTGAAAGGGATTACGGTGAATGAGCTTTTTGTTACGGTTGTAACGGGATTGGTCGGTCCTAACTTTGAAGATAGTATCTCGAATGGTTTTGGGATCGTCGAGGGGAGTGTTATAGAAAGGCTTAGGATCAAGTGCAACGTTTTGAGCGTTAATTGCTCAATCTTGAGAGTACATACAAATTCCTTCACAAGGAATGCGAAGAATTTGAGCAAAGGTGTTAAGAGGAAAAGTAAAGTTTTGTTTGTTGATGATGAAGGCGATTGAGATGCTATTGTCGGTGTTTCTAATGATCCTAAAGCTTTTGTAAAATTCAAAAATGAAGACCGGACAAATTTGTTCATTTATGTCAAGGAGACAATCAAAGTTAGTTGTCGAGAAAACTTGACGAATGTCGGTATCTTCAAGGAAACATTCCTTGACTACACGACCTTCGTGGATAAGTCGTTTTACAAGGCTTTTGAATATTTTACGATCGGTTTTGGTCAATCCCTTTTTACGATAGTAATGAGTAAGGTAATGAACGGTGTCATGATGATCTTGTTGAGTGGCTTTGGGCATGATTGGTCCTAAAAATACAAATTTTCAAATTAGGTAAAATTTAGTTGAGATGGGTTTATGGTTTTTGATTTGTATTAACAATGTTGTGAACACAATGTGATTTTGTTAAAAGCCCCTTTACATAATTAATTTGAAGAACCCTAATTAAATTAATTGATTAGAAATTAAGAAACCATAAACCCTAGGATGAGGATGAATGAAAATTATAACAAGTTAATGTAATTACTTACAATGGTGTTCTAGGAAGGATTACTAGAGAATATGGAAGTCAATAGGGATGAATTCAGTAGCTTAGTCGTTTTTGTGTTATGTGAATAGAGGGAAAAAGATCAATGGTGATTTTTGAAAGTGTATAGCTGAGTTCTGTTCCACGGTTCCCCCGGATCCTTTGTATTTGGGATCCGGCTAGTACAACTAGAGGGATCCTGATACTGTGGACAAAGAAAGAGTTGGTTGGCATTATTTTTGTAGTAGGCTTATAAATTAGCTTACTAAAAAATAGTTCGGAGATATTAGATAAGGATTGTTTTTGGATGACGGCTTTTGAAGAATCCCATATCGAGTGTTCATATGTGATGACGGTGTTAGTTTGACGAATCAACAGGAATATCATTCCAGATGATGAAAGAGACGGAAAAAGTGACGAGAGAGACTTCTAACGATGCTAGTGATTAATAAACTTATGAAATAACTTGAGCTCATGTAACCTATCTAATGAAAAGTAAAACATACCTCTATGCTTCTTGGTTTGGTATAATACCAAAAATACTTCATGAGCTTTTAAAGTAATCCTTTGTACTTGGTGTACGTAAGTTGTGATTACTTTTTAGATCCTTCCTTAAATATCGACTTCATTATTCTTTGAATGAAGATTCTTGGAGAGATTCTAGCATGAAGATTTCATGAGAGCAAAAGTTGTTAGAATCATCTATCAATGTCCAACAAAATGATTTAAAAAAAATATGACCTTAAAAAAATCCTTCTTTGTAGTTTTCAAACATACACGGATCGTATCAAGTCTTTAAAGTACAACATACTTTAAGAAACTTGGTAACGAAGCTCTGATGCCAATTGTGGAAAACTAGAAGGGGGGTTGAATAGTTTTACCAATTTAAAACTTCCTTTTGAATATTTAGATCGACTTATGTCAATCTATTTAATTGTTTATGTTGGACGTTGATAGATAGATATATAAAACGTGTAATGAAAGATAAAGAGTAAGAAGCACATCACCACGACACAAGTTAATTATAGTGGTTCGGCTACAAGGACACCTTCCTTGCCCTACTCCACTCCCCGAGTCACCTACTCGAGAGTTCGTAAGCACTACACTAATCTCCTTATGGCGGAGAAGCCTTCACAACGTCGCTTAACCTTTTTCCGGTACAAAGCTAAATACCGAGTTCTTTCACACCAAGGCGAACCACACCTAACACAACGTCGCCTACCCTTTATACGGTGCTAGGCTAACCACCGAGTTCTTTCACACCAAAGAGAACTAATCCTATCACAATATCGCCTACCCTTTATTAGGTACTAGGCTAAGCACCTAGTTCCATTACTATGGAGGAACTACTACCCTTCACAATACAACACCTAATATCAAGGAGATCAATTCCTTGTTACACCATCATCAAGGATATCACCATCCTTGGAAACAAATAAATACTTATATGTATAACGATGCACCTCATCGATTATACAACCTAGACATTCTTCCCAAATATGGCTTGATTTGATTCATCGGCATCCTTCACTAATGCCTTTGACACAACGCTTGGCATCCTTTACTAATGCCTTCGTCTTGACACCTTTAGCATTCTTCACTAATGCTTTGACACGGATGAAGAGCACCTTTCACTAATGCTTTCATCTTGACACTTTCGGCATTCTTCACTAATGCCTTTAACCCAACATCTATGGAGAAAGGAAGAACTATCAACAAGAGAACCTTAGTTGTCTTGATGATGACGAAGCATGACAACTCATGGACTTGAGCTTGCACGTCTTCAAGAAGTGGTGATCTCGCCTTTAAGAGGAACCTAGAAGATCACACAAAAACAAAAGACAAGCTACATAGATCACTTGGATCTGAGGTTAGAGGGTTATAATACTTGGGAAGTATGTGTATGAAAGTCATGTAGAAAGGAAGAAATGGCTCTCTATTTATAGAGAAATTCTCTACTGTTCCCCGGATCCCGCGAATCCCTTCCACTTGGGATCCGGCTAGCACAAAGCTAGGGATCCGTGGAACGCTCCTCTTTGCCCATGGGTATTTTTGGTTATGGGTCATGGGTTATGGGTTGATCCATGGTTTTCTTTCTAGATACAATGAACTTGGTTAAGTGGCATATATAAAACTATGGGTTATGGGTCAATACCATTTGCTAGTTTTTACCCATTTAGTATATACTTGTTTTTACCCATTTAGTATATACTTATTTTTACCCATTTTAGTATACTTAGTTTAAGCATATGCTAACCAAATATGTAAACACTAGCTGTTGTACATATGTATCTAAATCATAAAATCACTTATACTTGTTTTAGTGTTTTATGTGAAAACGTAAATGTGTTAGGAAACTATTAACTCAAACTATTTACGTATTCTATTTGTTTCGTTAAAATGATTTTACGTTTGTTATCGACAAAACATTAGAAGATCGTAAAATATAAATAAACGTTTTTACGGCTTTATTTGTATTAACAACAGGCAGTATATAAGATTATAAATGCGACGGCGTCACCCTTTGATTTGTGACGCCGTCGGGTCGCCGTTATTAGGGTTTCGTCTTGGCCATGTTAGTCTTACGACGGCGTCACCTTATGCTTGTGACGCCGTCCCCTTCAGCCTCTGACGTCGTCTGGATCAAATCTAGGCCGTCTGAGTTGCGACGCCCTATTCTTTTAAAACCTGAAGCCGTCACTTGTAAATGAGCAATTTGGCTACTGAGCCGTCACAAAAGTTGTCCGGCGGCGTCACTAGTTGTGCCTGACGCCGTCACTTGTAACTCCTGATGCCGTCCCCTTCAGTTCCAGCAGCCTGAGTGTCTCGATTATTGACTTTGGCCATTTTCTTCGTATATTCGCTCCTTTTCGTCCGAATAAATGTCATTCAAGCATTTTGCCTTCAAGATACCTAAAAAGTGAAAAGGAACGATATTAAGTAATAACGGATACAAAAGTGATCAAATAAGGGCTTAAACGACCCCTCAAAAAGGTACATTTTAAAACCTTATCAGGGCAGCAAACACAAACTACGATCACAATCCGACAACGAAAAACCCTCGATGCTAATATTGCACAGAAACATCAACACCACATCCTCCAACACCCTCCTCGCGTCTAACCAAACCAGAGGAATCCAACGCGGTAATACCTAAGCTTCTAACCTCTTCATTGGGTTCTAAACTTTGCGAACAACTATCAACAACATTTGGCCTCTTGCATGCGGCACTTTTAGTTCTCATACTAACAACCTAAACGCCTAAACAGCAAAGCAACCTAAAGGTACCAACACCTAAACAAATAATTGACACACAGGAACACAATAGGCTAACTAATGTGCATGCAACAAAATATCAAAGCATAACAAACACTATTGTTTAGAAACAACACCAAAAACTATGTCAGTCACAAACACTGATGAAACAACTTACAACAAACATGAAAAACAGAAACACCAACATAGTAGCCAAACATGCAAGAATAAAGCGATGATTAAAGGACCGGTGTACCTACCAACTTTTCTGTAGAAGAACGAAACCACAGGAAACTTCACACTAAAGAAAACGAAACGACAAAAATACTTGTTCAAAAAGGCCGAAAAAAGGTAAAGCGGTATGGGCTATTTTTTATGGGCCGAATTGTAGAAACCCATTTATACTAGTTTTTAAGCCAATATTTTTGCAAGGCACTAAAGAAAGAATACGAAAAGGGCACCGACTTTCTGTTTTACTATATATATAGAATGAGTTATGAATTATCGCATGTGCAATTAAAAAGTAGACTAGTGGTTGTTGGGGCTTATTATAATAAAGTGTAACAACTAGATTATATAACCCCCTTTTTTATAGTATAACAGCTTTATATTTCGTTAGTTTTTGCATGTAAATGAGTTACATCGATCAACTTGTGCTTGAACTAAATAAAAGTTTACTGGGAGAGTTTCCTTTAGCCTCCCTATTGTCTTCGTCCCTATCGTTGAACTACAATTCATGCATGAGTTCTCTTTGATACTTTAGCAGTAAACTACATCCAGATATGTACCATAATGAAATCGAATCATAGTTTTATAAAACAATGAACATTTGATACCATATTGTTAGTTATGCTCAATTCAAATCGGTAACTGTACGGCCGGGAATTACGTGAGCCTATCGGGGCACACACGTATATATTTAAAAAGTGTTTATTAAATATGTAATTTGGGTTTTATGTTAAATTTGGACCTAAACTTGTTTTAGTATCTAGTTAGCAAGGAATATGAGACCTTTAAGGATTGACATTTCCATATCAATTGGATTATAAAACTAAACTTCAAACATGGAAGTAAAATCACAAACTAAATACAAAACCTACAGTGAACAACCTCAAACATAATAATTATTGGCCATTGCCCTAAACTTATGAATCGTTAAATTCATTTGTAAACGAGTGAGCTAACTTTGAATCATCATGTTTTCAAGCATGTAGCATTCCAAAGTTGGAAATTCTGGGCATAACAAGTGTTGCTTCTCTTCGTAACTACAACGTCATCCTTCTCCTTCATTTGACATCTTTCATTTTGCATCACATGTGTGAAATTGAAATTAAATGCAATCTACAATCTAAAAACTACCCATTTGCTAACCGTAAATTATTAGTTAGATTGATGATCATGACACTACCAAACCCGAATCATCATCACTCATCACCACCACCAACCAAAGAAACAACAAAATCAACATCGAAATCAGCCGAGAAGAAGGCTAACACGTGGTCGTCTCGTGTTAAAGCTAAGATTCAGAAAGCTATGCACCATTCACGAACCAGAAAACAAAACCTTCTACAATCTCGAATGAACATACTGGCCGACGTGGTTACAGAACTTTCGACACAGATGGACACGTTTCAAGGCCAAATAGAACAGATTCATGAGTTTCTCTCTAGGGACGTTCAAGGTGAAATAAATAAACAAATTAGGAACTACACTCACACCTTTCTTCTCAACACGGTTCCTGGTGTCACTAGAGAAATGTTCAAAAAGCAACTCCAACCAATGATTCAACAAATGGTTAAGCAGGTTATAACAACCACACCGGTGGTCATGCAAACAAGACCAGTCAAGTCCCCCCAGTTGTCTCCGAATATGAATTAATTGCAGAATTGGTAACGAAAATGGCTGCCAGAGCTCCATCTTTCACCCAGGACGATGTAAAACTCTATGATATTCTTCTCGAGCGACAACTCAAGAAATATTGTAAATAAGAAGCAGGGCAAGACAAACGGCCAAGAAATGATGACGACAAGGATGATGATCCAAACGCCAAAAGACAAAAGAAGACCGGTGGGTCGTCATCATCCATGCCACCACCACCTGCTAAGACAACCACCACCCCCTCACAACATGCTACCCAACAACCACCATCTTAACAACCAAAGAATACAAAATCCACACCACCTCTGCAGAAAATCGGTGATCACTTCACATACACCGGTGGTGTGGATCATGATATTCTTGAGCCCCAACATCAACCAATGCCAAAACCATCACCAATACCAGAATCATCCTCCAGACCGAAGAAGAAGAAACCTCCAGTCGTCTCTGATAACGCTACACGCGTCGTTCGGGGTCAAGGAAACTTCCTTTTCTTCGAGCAAGTTTTATAACACCCTAGGCAGTGAACCTAATCGTTGTAGTGTAGTAATTAGGGTAAGCCACGGGTATTGATATCGTTCTCTAGGGGAATAGGAATGCTAGTGAGAAGTTACTACGCTAAGGTTGAGGTTGAGGAAGATTATTTTTTATCTTTTTATGTTTTTTAGAAAATGAAAAGGTACGAATCTCGGGTATTGGATTTGGGGGGGTTGGTATTGCTACCGATTACTCTACTATTATCTAATTATCTAAGCTAAGGTTGTGATAGTCTATGTCTAATTGATGTGTACTCGTATGATAGTTTAAAGATGTGTTCACTTAGGTTTTACTACTCCTTAATTATCTCCTATTGATGGTTGATTTGTCACGTCCTTATTCCTAGTTGCGTTGTGTTTCTAAGGTTGTAGGGCGTGCTTGTTTCCCTATCTCTTTGAAATTACCAAAGGGTCTTGTTTACAAATCCTCTAGTGATTTATAGACGCCTACTCTACGGTTGTCCTTGAATACTTTATCCTACAATTACCTAGATAATTATATTCTAAAGTTCACAAAGAAAAGTCAAGCATTAAGCACACAACGAATAATCTAGTGCACTCTAGATCATTAGTCAACTAAGATAAGTATCAACCAATCAATGTTCAATAATTAAGTTTCATATTCCCTAAGCAAACACACAAATAAATTAGCCGGACATGGAGAACATGCAAGCATACACACAAATAATCAAAGACATAATTAAATTAATGAAGTAAATACTTATCTTGATGTATAATAGGGTTTAGAACCCTAAAATACTGCACAAGAAAGCCTTGGTTCGGTTTTAGGTTTTTTTACTCCAAAAGACTACACACAAAACTGAAAAATTCGGATTCTATATATAAGATTACATCTGCGACGGCGTCACCTTATGTTTCGTGACGCCGTCGTGTCGCCGTCATTAGGGTTTCGTCTTGGCCACGTAAACCTTGCGACGGCGTCACCTTATGACTGTGACGCCGTCCCCTTCAGCTCTGACGCCGTCTTGGCTGCATCTAGGCCGTCTGAGTAACGACGGCCTACTCCTTTAGAACCTGACGTCGTCCCTTGAAAACATGCAATTTCGCTTCTGAGCCGTCGCAAAATTCCTTCCCGACGGCGTCGCAGATATGCAGTGACGCCGTCGCCTTATGTTTCAGCAGCTTTGAGTGTCTCGATTCTGACTTTGGCCATTTTCTTCGTATATTTGCGCCTTTTCGTCCAAATAAGCATCATTCCAGCATTTTGCCCTCAAGAGACCTAAAAAGTGAAAAGGAACGATATTAAGCAATAACGGATACAGAAGTGATCGAATAAGGGCTTAAATGACCCCTTAAAAAGGTACCTTTTAAAACCTTATCAAATATCCCTACACTTGGTATTTGCTTGTCCTCAAGCAAATGTGCTTTTAGCCAATTAATTTATAAGTTAGGGGTCATGAAGCATTCATTCAAAACGGTCCACAACACATATAAGCCCCGCAAAAGTCATAACAAGCACGGAAATTACATACTAGCACCTCACATGGGGTGTTTGGATACTCACATCTCTCTCGGGTGTATATATGAAATATAACAAATCGGAAATGGAAGATAAACACTCATTAACCGGTCCTAGTACATAGATTACCATAGGCTTGAGAATAGATCAAACCTCCGTCGCTTTGGCGTAAGCACCTAGGAAAGACTATCAAAGAGGTCTTTTAAAGGGTTGTAACGTTACGCTTACGGTAGGGAAATGAAGGGTTTGGTGGGATAGGCTATTTAGTGGTGGATAGTCAAAAATCTCTATGTTGCAAGTATACGAAGAATGGCGTTGCTAAGCCAAGACTCGACACTCTAAAACTCTAGGCAACGAAAATAAACAAACATAATTTAAAAGATAGATGTAGGATGGTAGCCCGTATGTTTTTTTTTTTTTTTTTTTTTTTTTTTTTTTTTTTTTTTTTTTTTTTGCATACACTTTTACTCTACCATCCTCTACGGTACATCAAAATGATAGGGATTTATAGACACATCCCTACACTTGAGTTTTTATTACTCTAACACTAATTTGACCCGAATTGAAAAGATCAAAACACTTGGAGTACATTATTATGCAAACAAAGGGAATTTGAGTTTAACGTTCTCTTCCCTATATTTCATAAACTTTAACTTTTCCCATGAATCCCAATCATCCCAAAACTGTATACAAAGGATATGACTCGACTTAGCAACTCATGCAAGCAACCAGATAATTGAACTAAGGGTTTTGGGTGATAACATAAATTTGCACTAAAAGTGAGTGCAATAAAGGTAGGCTAAGGCGATTTGGGTGTATATTTGGGGGTGGGGTGTAAACAATGCTCTTCATTGATATTCCGGAAAAACCGAAACATCACGAGAACCGCGAAAAGGATAGGCTCTGAGGGGTTAACTAGGGGTATTGTGTACTAAAGATGAGTACAACGCAAAGGGTGTGGGGGAATTACTCAACCGAGGTGGAAGAAGTAATTATATTACAGGTATCAAACAAGGGTTTATCCTAATGCCTCTTATCATTTAGTTAATCCTAACTACACAAGTGTAGTCTCACTAGCGATCTCGGAATGCATCACAAAACAAGTTCTAGAATCTAATATACTACCGGTTCACACTCTAAGCATTAAAGATGAATGCTTTAATTCCTACTAATCTAAGGGCGATCCTCACATTTTGGTGGAATTTAGGTGGTAAAGGGTTTTTGTGCTAGTCATGCAACTTCCTATCCATGAGACGCTTTTGTTAAGACTAATGGCCCACTCGTATACGTCATGAAAAAATTTTTAAATTTGGCTAAAATTACCCTAACCTACATTTTCTCATGGTTTATTACACAAATACACTTGGACAAAGCAAATAGTCAAGGATAAGCATAGTTTCAAAGTTCCCGTTTTATTTTCCCTCCCTACACTTAAACTGAACATTGTCCCCAATGTTCCCCGAAAGTATCAAAGTTATGATAATGGAAGGTAATTAAAAATGAAAGAAACTAATACTCCCCTGATTAGCTCGGTAGGATCCGTGAAAAGTGGTGGTTAAATCTTTTCCAAGAAGAGTTTTATTTTATTTTTTTTTCGTGAAAGGCTCCTTCCAAACTTGTGTAACTTCTTCTTGACAAACTAAACCTGCACACTAGAAGAAAACAAACGAAACCTTCGCGTAAAATCGGCGGTAATAATATACATAAGACTCGATTTAAACTAGGATATAATGCTTGTGGAATGTATGTTTACAGAATTTTTTTTTTTTTTGAAAATTAAGATCTGGAAAATTCCAAAATTTTACAAGTAGCTCAGAAAACGAGAAAAAGTAAGCTGATGTTTTTATTCCTTCCTGACGCCGTCAGGTTGAAATCCTGACGCCGTCAGGTTATCCTGACAAAAACTGGTCTGCGATTTTCTGGAAAAAATTCTGGAAAATTTACATCTTTAGAATCTGGAAAAATTTCTGCAAAAACATCCATTATGACTCGATACAAGCATTTGACTCGAACAAACAAACATATATATCTTTTAGTTAATTGTTATTCTCATGTTTACGTTTCTTATGAAAACGTGTGTAATCCTCCCTACACTTATCCTTTATGTAAAATACCTTTATATGTAATTAAGACGAGGTTAAAAACAAAATAAAGCATTTTTACAAATTCAAACATGAGGACAAACAATTAATAAAAGATATATGACACTAACAAGCAAACAATTAAGCATGGGTTGCCTCCCACGAAGCGCTTTTCTTTATTTAAGAGTCTTGTAGCTAGACTCGTAGTCATACTCCTACGTTTTTGCATCACCACTCTTTTCGTCATTCATTTTCTCTTCATCGAAGCGGCGTAGACGTTGTATGTTCACCGTGGATTCCAGGCCATTGCTGTCAATTATGGTGACGGTTTCGTTTAAGTTGGTCTCCTTAACTGTGAAAAGCCCAAACCATCTTGGGTTGTTTTTTCCTTGCATTGCCCTTTTCCTTGATTTGTACAGAAGTACTTTTTCTCCTTTTAGAAATTTCTTAGGGTCCTTTTGTGCCTTAGGTACCGAGGTGGGGTTGCTTCCTAACTTATTATCGGGTTTCCACAATGTTGCATACAATCCTTGGACCATGAAGTCTCTAAGCCCTTTTTCCCAGTCATTCATCTTTTTCTTAACATTATGGCTAGGGTTTTTCCGATTCCCTTTCGTAATCATTTCCATGATTTTGAGAGGATACCTTGGGATGATGGGTATCCTAGCATACCCTTTTCCGCTTTTGAGTATCATGACGCCCTCTCCGCATTTGATGGTTGCCTTGGCTGTAGCTAGAAACGGTGTTCCAAGAATGAGGGGTATGTTTTTGTCTTCTTCAAAATCAACGATCACGAAATCTACCGGATAAACAATGTTAGCCACCTCAATTAGAACATCTATTGCGACTCCTACGGGGTGAACATAAGTGTGATTAGCTAAGGAGAGTCTAAGGTCGGTACTGGCTGGTTTCTCCTTAGTTAACTTATTATAG
>BPTQ01000005.1:291916647-292120366 GCA_019973895.1 Chrysanthemum seticuspe
AGATGGTCGAACTCTGGAGCAGGTTCAAATCCTTAAAGATGAATTCAAGATAAAGAAGATGACTAAAAGAGAACTCCGCTGGATCAAGAATGATGCATGATAACGCTACACGCGTCGTTCGGGGTCAAGGAAACTTCCTTTTCTTCGAGCAAGTTTTATAACACCCTAGGCAGTGAACCTAATCGTTGTAGTGTAGTAATTAGGGTAAGCCACGGGTATTGATATCGTTCTCTAGGGGAATAGGAATGCTAGTAGGGAGTTACTACGCTAAGGTTAAGGTTGAGGAAGATTAATTTTTTATCTTTTTATATTTTATGAAAAAAATGGAAAGGTACGAATCTCGGATATTGGATTTGGGGGGGTTGGTATTTCTACCGATTACTCTACTATTATCTAATTATCTAAACTAAGGTTGTGGGAGTCTATGTCTAATTATTGTGTGCTCGTATGATAGTTTAAAAATGTGTTTACTTAGTTTGTATTACTCCTTAATTATCTCCTATTGATGGTTGAGTGTCACGTCTTATTCCTAGTTGCGTTGTGTTTCTAAAGTTGTAGGGTATGCGTTTCTCCCTAACTCTTTGAACTTACCAAAGGGTCTCGTCTACAAAATCCACTAGATATTATAGACTCCTACTCTAAGGCGCTCTTCGGATGGTTTAGCCTACAATCTCTCAGGTAATTATACGCTAAGGTTCACAAAGATGAATCAAGCATTAAGTACACAACGAATGACCTATCGCACTACTAGATCATTAATCAACTAAGAAAAGAAACAACCAATCAATATTTAATAATTAAGTTTCATACTTCCTAAGCAAACACACAAATAAATTAGCCGGACATGGAGAACATGCAAGCATACACACAAATAATCAAAGACATAATTGAATTAATGAAGTAAAGACTTATCTTGGTGTAAGATAGGGTTAAAAACCCTAAAATACTGTACAAGACACCTTATGTTCGGTTTTGGGTTTTTACTCCAAAGACTCTCCACACAAAGACTGAAAAATTCGGATTCTATATATAAGATTACAATTGCGACGGCGTCACCTTATGTTTAGTGACGCCGTCGTGTCGCCGCCATTAGGGTTTCGTCTTGGCCACGTTAACCTTGCGACGGCGTCACCTTATGTCCGTGACGCCGTCCTCTTCAGCTTCTGACGTCGTCTGGATTGCATCTAGGCCGTCTGAGTAGCGACGGCCTACTCTTTCACAACTAGACGCCGTCTCTTGAAAACACGAGTTTTGAGTTCTGAACCGTCACACAAATCTTGGGACGGCGTCGCCAATAGCACCTGACGCCGTCGCCTTCTACTTTCAGCAACTGTGAGTGTCTTGATTTCGACTTTGGCCATTTTCTTCATATATTCGCGCCTTTTCGTCCAAATAAGTGCCATTCCAGCATTTTGCCTTCACGAGACCTAAAAAGTGAAAAGGAACGATATTAAGCAATAACGGATACAAAAGTGATCAAATAAGGACTAAAACGACCCCTCAAAATGGTACCTTTTAAAACCTTATCAATGCATTCACTCTACTCAAAGAAAGATCAGGCAATGCAATTGAGCTAGAATATCATTTGGACAACATTGCCCGTGCAATTTCCAACAACATAGACTGGCTCAACCCGGAGTCCAACATCGACTATTCAAGATAGGACAATGAACCCTACTACACATATTGGACCAAACCACTACCGACGATCGGAAAACCAGAACAACCAAGGATTTCATTCCGTTTCTTCTTCAACAACAACTTGGAATTTCTTCAACATGGAAGCAGTGTTAGTAAAAAGTATGCTACATCTCTCACGTTCAAATACCAGCTGCCTCGTTCTCCAACAACAAAGCCATTGAAGAAGATGCAACAAACTTGTTTGTCGACAAGGTTGTGGAGTACGACCTCGATGCACAGTTTGAAATTCATCACTGGCCGGAAAGGAGAAGGATTTACTATAGGAGCTGCAGAGTTGGGAAGTCAAACAAGGACGTGAAGCATGACCAGAGAATAGTTGCTATAATGTCGGTTAAGATGGCTACCAAGTGGGATTACTCCTTCTTGACAAAGATAGTCGTCAAAAGACAGGATGAAAAAAAGTATGATTTCCCCGAAGCTGACTTTCCGGATTTGTTGCTTAACAACATTGAAGATATGTGATGCAGGTTTTACTGACCAGGTTTTAATATTTATAAAGTATCGTTATACCTATGGTCTACCCTAATGCACTAACGGGCAGTGTACCCGGTCGTATGTAGTGTAGTATTCGGTAAAACTGAGGTCGTCCCAAGAGCTATGTGTGTTGGATTATTACTAAGTCTAGGTGTCACAGTATTTAATAATGGTTTCGATAAGGAATTAATTATTTAACTACTAAGGCAGAATAAAGCAAATAAAAGGTAGAGGATAAATCAATAGAGGAGAGTGGTGCTAACCTAGTTAATCCTCCTAGCTAGTTATGTCTACGTCTACTTACTTTCAATTACTTTAGGTGGGGTCAAAGTCGAGAGGACAACATTTGGTCAATTTGCCCTAACCTATTAGCAAAGATGCCACCACAGGAGAAGTCAGGTGTTCCCTCATAAGTCCTATTATTCCTGGTCCCCTAAGCCAAGTCATTAAGTACCGCTACATGCTAGATTTATAATAGTGAGTTCCCGGGCGTTAGCAACTTAAACACTCACCCCCAAATTCTTAACTTCATCCAAACGGTAGGTGATCAGTTGGTCAAATCGCACAAGTAGAAAGGGTCATCAGTTGGTCATATCTTACCCTTCCCGTCTTAGTCCGCTCACCTAGGGTCAGTTTGTCATATCTCCTAGGCAATTGGCCTCTACAGCCATTCAAAACTACCGAACCAAGGGTAGCTACCAATAAACTATGCATGCATACACTTAGAAATAATTATACGGAAGTAATGTAAACGCAAACAAAACAATTAAGGAATCATAACTAGGCCAGCACCAAGAGGTGCTTAGCCGCTCATATTAACCATACAAATCAATTCAATATTCAAAGGTACGAAATACATGAATCGAAAGTAAAGAAAAGATAAAATGCTAATGCTTATCGCAGGGGAGTGATTTCTCCCTTGGAGACAGCTCCGTATGCTCCTCTGGACCTTCCTTTAACGTTCTTTGGTTGTTGTGTGTGGAATGGGATGATTAGAAATGCTGGAATTCGTGGGGTATTTATAGGCCAGATCTGGGTTACGGCGTAACTAATACAAGATTTACACTAGATCTGCTGGTTACGGCGTAACCTTATGAGTCGTTACGCCGTAGTCTTCAATATTACTTGGTTACGCCATAATTAGTGGAATAGTTACGGCGTAGTTATCAGCGGCGTGGAACCTCATTTGACCTAATATAGTTACGTCGTAGTCCATGGGATGAGTTACGCCGTAACCTTATGATGAGTTGGTATTCTGAGTCACGCTTTAGTTACAGCGTAATGTGAGAGATGAGTTGCGCCGTAACTTCTTCAAAGTCAGAATACTATGATAAGTCTTTGATATTTCTCCAATTCCTCGTCTCTTTAGCTCCAATGCTCGTAATTTACCTTAAAGTGGAAAACAATGGAAAACAAGCGTAAATCCATATAAATAATATAAATTACAAGCATTATCGGGGGAAATTGATACTTAATATTCAGGACTATTTGATGTTATCAATATGTATCTCCTAAAGGTACAAGGAAGGATGCGTCAATTCTCGACAGAGATTCAGATCAACTACATCACTGGACTTCTCGTTTTCATCCACAACAAAATTATTTAGGAACGTGTTGAAGACTTACAACTCACCACACCACTTATACACTTCATCAAACTCAATCAAGAACCTCAATACAAAATCTTACATAAACCAAAGTTTGGGATCATCTACCGAAGTGAAAATCATTGATACGCGTACAACGCGCGTTCGAGATCAAAGAAAACTTCCTTTTCTTCGAGCAAGTTTTTTTAACCACCTAGGCAGTGAACCTAATCGTTGTAGTGTAGTATTAGGGTAAGCCTCGGGATTGATATCGTTCTCTAGGGGAATAGGAATGCTAGTGAGAAATTACTACGCTAAGGTCGGGGTTGAGAAAGTTTTTTTTTTAATCTTTTTTATATTTTTTAGAAAATGAAAGTACGATGTCGGGGTATGGATTTGGGGGGTGGTACTTCTACCGATTACTCTACTATTCTAATTATCTAATTAACTAAGCTAAGGGGTAGTCTATGTCTATTGATGTGTACTCGTATGATGATTAAAAATGTGTTTACCTAGATGCTATTACTCCCTAGTTATCTTTTATTGATGGTTGAATTTTCACGTTCTTATTCTTAACGCGTTGTGTCTTCTAAGGTCGTAGGGTATGCTTTTCTTCCTAACTCTTTGAGAATACCTTAAGGTTATTGCCTACAAAATCTCTAGGATTCATAAACTAACTCTAAGGTTATCTTTGAATTTTTAGCCTACAATTACTCTAGGCGATTATAAACTAATGTTCACAAAGATTACTCAAGCATTAAAAACACAACGATGGCCTATTGCAATCCTAAGCCAATTACCATTAAAATAAGAGACAACCAATCAATATTCAATAACTATGTTTTATAGATCTAAGCAAACACACAAGTAAATTAGCCAGACATGGTGAACATGCAAACATACACACATACAATTGAAGACATAATGAAATCAATGAAGTAAATTACTTATCTTGTTGTAAAATAGGATATGAGAACCCTAAGATACTGCCCAAGACAAACCAAAATCGTTTTAGGTTTTTACTCCACAATTCTACCTCTCTAAAAGTCTGAAAATTCGAATTCTATATATAGAATTACAACTGCGACGGTGTCACCTTTAAATTGTGACGCCGTCAGATCGCCGCCATTAAGGTTTCGTCTTGGCCAAGCCAACTTTGGGACGGCGTCACGTTGTAGTTGTGACGCTGTCAGCTTCAACCTCTGACGTCGTCTAAATCTGAATCTAGGCCGTCTGGGGTGGGAAATCTTCGTGACGCCCTACTCTTTAAAGCCTGACGCCGTCAGGTACAAAATAGCAATTTCACTTCTGAGCCGTCGCAATTAGAGTGACGGTGTCACCCTTTGTCTGTGATGCCGTCGGGTGCACTTCCAGCAGCTTGAGTGTCTTGATCTTGACTTTAGCCATTTTCTTCACATATTCACGCCTTTTCGTCCAAATAAGTGTCATTCCAACATTTTGTTAGGAATTAGAAAATTCCTTAGTGAAGTATCGGTCACCCCAAATATTATCTAGCATAAGTTAGCTCATAGACATTACGTTATTTACTAGTCATTTAGTTAGTTATTTAGTTTAGTGCAACACCGTGGAGGAAAGACGGGTCTTTACCCATTGTATACCTGATCCACAGACCGTCACGAGGTCGTTTATTTTGTAACCTATAAATACCCTCTACCTTGCAAGGTAGAGGGTTGGATGTTCTTTGGTAATCTAGCCTTACATGAGTTTCTCTTTCTAGAATATCCCACTTTCTCTCTCTCTTAAATCATCTATACGCCTAAAGTATTAATGTTATGATGTGTATGTGAAATCCAATATGTTACAATTGGTATCAAGAGCCATGGTTAGATCATCTCTTACATATATTTGGATTTCTAGTGGTTTTTAGGAGATTTTTTAGTTTGAAAAAGTTTAGTGGTTTTTGCTTCATTTAGTTAATTTCTAGTGTTAAAGTTTGGATTTTGATTGTATTTTTGTGTTTAGAATCATCACAAGTGTTTAGGTTTTGATTTAGAAGGCTTGAATCATCGTGGTTGGATTGTTTTTGGATTGAAAAGTGGGGTTTATGTGTTTTTCATGCTAGCGACTTGAGCCACGGAAAAGTTTTCTTGGTAGCGACTTGCTTTGCAATTTGGTAGCGAGTTGTTGTTAAAGGAATTAGCGAGTTGGGTTAGCGACTTGTCTATTGTGACAAGCCAACAAAAAGTACACGTTGTGGATTCTCCACTACACGTAGCGACTTGGTATAAGTTAGCGACTTGTACTTTATATTGTTGGCGATTTGGTGTTAGCGAGTTGGTACCTAGCGAGTTGCTATTTAGCGACTTGTCAAATTAGCGACTTGGTGCTTAGCGAATTGCTGTCACAATTTTGCTAGCGACTTGGATTGTAGCGAGTTGTTATATAGCGACTTGGGACTATAGCGACTTGGCACTTAGCGACTTGGTTCAAAGTTTCCTAGCTACTTGGGTGATATCCTTTGAATACGGTTTTCTCTTGATTTAGTAAAATCCCGTGAAAGAATCTATTTCCCGGTTTAATCATAGAGTTATAAAATCCCATTTAATCAGTCATCATGTCTACCAACGTTCCTACATTCATCTCCACTGCGGCTGAGGTCGTTCATGCAGAAGATACTCGTCAAAACAGAATTTCTTACATCACTGATCCTTTAATCGCCAAAGTACTTGAACTCTACGACACCTCACAGAACAATGAAACTGGTTGCATTTCTGAATGTTCAACCTTGATTGATTCATCAAAGGGTGATCTTAACTCTTCACCATCTGAGTCAAACCTCAACAAACCACATCTAATGAACAATGATGCTAAGCAAATGGAATACAACATTGAGCCCTATCAACTACTTCATCAACATCTCAAACTACTCTTATCTACTACTATGGATCGAACAAGCAGTGCTATCCTTCGTCAGGACTTTCCCACTTTGACCAGAACTGTGTTACTCAACTTAGAACAACTGAGGTGTCAAATTACCAATGAACAGTTCTAAACTGATAAATCTAATGCAGCTCTTCAAGTAATCTTCAATCAATTTCAGCCACTTATCAAGGGGGAATATTCCTCAGATTTTGATGATGACTTGACTGGAATCTCATTCAAAAAACACACTGGAATGGAAATCCATGAGTTCAGAAACACCTTTATTCTACTTATGGGTAATATGGAAATATACATTAAGGAAGCTGCTAAAGAGAATGAGAAGCTGAATGAAATGAAAGGGTGTCAAGTGATGCTATGGGAAGATTTTGATAGGTCATGCAATGGATCAGGTAAACCAATGAATGATACCGAATGCAGAAGTTCAGTTGAAATTAAAAAGAATGGAGACAACTGTACTGATCTAAATAACTCAGTGTCAGAAAAGGTTTCATGTGATGAGGTACACTTAACTAATCAGAGTAATTCATATGTTAAGAAACCTGATTCTAACTCTGATCTTAATACTGTGAAATCGATCGTGGTTGAGCCTGAATCTAAAACTGTTAAAGCTGATGACATGATTGAAAAAAGGGTATATGATGAACTTTCAAATAAATACTCAATTCTTGAAAAACATTGTATTTCTTTGGAAATCGAAATACAACAAAAAGATGAACGCTTTTATGCAATTAAAACATGCATTAATCAGGAATTTCGAGAATTTTTTGAAATTAATCAATTAAAAACCCAGATTCAGGACAAAGACTCAACCATATGCAATCTGAAATTATTACTCTCAAATGTGCAGAAGTATGACTGTCATGAGATGAGTGATACACTTGAATCTAGAAATGCTGAGCTTGCTCTTTGTGTGTCCAACCTGTTAAGAGAAAATGAATCATTAAGAAAGAACTTAGAGGAGACCAATTCCAAGTTGATCAACCAATCTAACATCTTATTGAATGACATTGATGACCTCAAAGCCCAAATTCAGGATAAGAGCTTCAATATTGTTGCCTTAAAAAATGAGCTTAGGAAATCTATTGGAAATAGGATGAACACTAAGTTTGCAAAACCATCAAATTGGGGGAAGTCAACTGGTCAGAACCACTCTAAACGTACAGTAGTTAAGCAGCCTAATGCCTTTAGAACTAAAAGAGTTAAATCATCGAAATCTAGGCTTGCCTCCCAAATTGATGAGAATATTGTTTTGTCAAAACCAGTCACTTCATTGCTTCGTTCCGATATGATGAATCTCAAACTCCAGGGAAATGTTCAAAGCTCAAAGTTTAGAAATACTAGAAGTACGACTAGTTCTCATAAGAAACATCATTTGGCTGATCAATCCCCTAAGAAACCATCAAAACACAAAAGAACCAATAGCCAAAACAGGGAAGTGCACACATACAAATCTACTAGTAACAGCTTCAAATGGATTCCTACTGGCAGATTATTTAAGTTCTCAGAATCCAAACAGACTTACATACCTAAATCTTGCCTTAACTGGATACCCACAGGAAAACTCTTCAAGTATAATGAGCCTAAAAAGATCTTTAATATTGATACATCTGTATTAACCAGTGTTACATCAAATAGTGAAATTATTCATGTCACTAACCCATCCAGCTGCAATTCTACATGTGCTTCTAGTACAATGTGCTCTCAGTCTTTTTCAGGTACAATGCTCAACTCAATCAGGAACTTCATGACTTGGTTCCCATCAGAAATGAATATAGCTCATTCAGGAGCTATAGCTTGCCAGAATTGATGTACATCTTACTTTGACTCCTATTCATCTTGAATCAGGACTCGCTCTTTTATATCTGTGTACAAATCAAGTTTTATTTAAAATATATATATATATATATATATATATATATATATATATATATATATATATATATATATATATATATATATATATTATACCTTTCAAATATTTCATTCTTTTAAATTCATATTTTTGTCATTTTCCTCAAACTAATAAAGAATACATTCTTTGTTATCGATAACATCTACGGTCCTAGAAATGTCATTCAATAATGGCACGGGATCATAGATGAAGTTCGAACAAATGATATATTCTTGTTTTATAACGGGTGAGGTTAATTCAATCAATGGACTTTGGTGACTTTGATTGAGGGGGAGAATTTTTCAAGTTATCTTGATTGTATATGCGCCAGTGTTAGTTATGTTTTGTGTTCAAAGGCGGGTTGTTATTGTTTATCCATTATGTTAGTGTGCTTATCTTATTATGTTATCTCGTTATGCTATCTGTGCTAGTTTGCAATCTGATAAGTTCATAAAACTAATGAGTCTGTAACACATAATGTGACAAGAGAGAAACTTACTTTGTAATGTCTTAGCAACTTGGTTTGATAAATTTGAGGTTAGAGACTTGCTTTGAAAAGTCTTAGCGACTTATTATGACTCTAGGATAACGAGTTGCTAATCTCTCACAAAACTACAGGGACTAAATGTGACCACCTGGTTATCTTACTTAAACCCTCCCTATACGTTAGCGACTTGCCTCTTTATATTTCAAAAACTCAAAAATAATCTTCTCTTTCTCTCTCGATTCCTCATAGCGACTTACGTGTGGTAAGGCATCATTGATTTGTCTTTTGTCTCCAAATATGAACAACATACGCGTTTCCTAACTCTTATTCCTTAATAGATTCCACGGACCTTGATAATCATCCCTCGCTTCCCTCGTAGAGGTTTGTTGTTGGATCTGTTGAATGGAACAATTGGGATATATGTTAATGGTTTAAGGGTAGTTTGGATGCACTAGGGTTGTTGAAATTCTAATGAATTTGAGAGCGTATTCTTTGTGATTCGAGTTAGGTTGTATTTCTAAAATAGTTTGTGTATGTGGATTTTCTGAATGGGTTGGATTGTGTTTCATATTAATTAAATGATCTGAATATGTTGAATGGTTTGCAACGATTAATTGATTGATATGATTGAGTTCTTGGTGGCGAGTTGTCTACTGTGATAGTGTTTTTGGTAGCGAGTTAGTGCGCAAATTCTTCATGGCGAGTTGTTACTTTTAAGTGCGTTCAGGGTAGCGACTTAGTGAACTAAGTTGTAGCGAATTAGCTGTATTACTGTTGGTAGCGACTTGTCATTTCAAATTAGCGAGTTAGGTAATCAATCTGTAGCGACTTAGCAATATTGCTGTTGATGGCGACTTGTCTTTACAAGTTAGCGAGTTAGTAAAGTTAGCGACTTAGTGAAACTGATCTGTAGCGACTTAGCTATATTACTGTTGATGGCGACTTGTCTTTACAAGTTAGCGACTTAGTAATTGTAGCGATTTAGAGAATTGTTCTGTAGCGACTTGGCTGAGTTACTGTTGATGGCGACTTGTCTTTACAAGTTAGCAACATAGTATGTTTTCAGGTAGCGACTTAGCCTTGCTTAGCGACTTGTCCATTTATGATTAGCGACTTATTTGGTTTATTTTTCATACTGCGACAAGAGTTATTAAAATGTTTTAAGGCAACTTGCTAGGATAATCTCATGCTTACAAATTCTGATTCAGGATTTCCTGTAGCAACTTGTATTGACAACTTACTTTTGTGGCATGCTATGACTGTTCTGTTTGAGCAAATTGTTCATGGATTATCTTGTAGCAACATAATATCACAACTTGCTTCATACAAACTATTATATCATTTCCTCACTTGTATTTTGTCTCATGATGTTATTTCCTAGCAAATATGCTTTGTAAATATTTTAATTTCAAATCAACTCGTCTTGTGAAATCTATATCAAATGGAGCCCTTATCCTTAAACTCTCGTTTATGCCACTCAATCTTACTCTATATGCTTATGAGAACCCTGTATGAGCTTCTAAGTTTATGTGTTTATGACACAAGGGTGTAATTCAATGTTGTCTAACTAACCATCTATAATCTAACTTGGTCCCAATCATTGTTGTTGGTTGTATTTATCTTCAGATCTTCAATGGCATTCACAACCTCAGCTGAGAACATTGCATCTCCCGCTCCACCCAAAGTCCTTTCAAATGACGAAATCCTTCCTAAAAGTCAATGGGCAGAGATTGGAAAAAGTAATTGTTATGTGGACCTTCAAAAGCTGCAACAAAATCCTATTCTCAAAGTATCTATTGATATCCTCAAAAACACTAACTTCTTCGGTGCACTAACAAAGCAATGCACAATTCCCACCATTTACATACAACAATTCTGGAACACCCTTGAATGGAACAAAATCACAGCTAAATATTCCTGCAAACTGGATAATAGGGAATTTGAAATAAATCCTGACATTCTTAGCAAGGCTCTAGGAATCACTCCCTGCAACTCCTACGTACGTTCTGTACCTCCACCTAGTGCTGACGATCTAATAGTCTTTCTAATTGGTTTGGGGTACCAGACTAGCATTACAAGGGCTTCTGACATCATCACCGGACACATGTATCAAACCTGGAGAGCAATGACAACAGTTCTCAACTTGTGCTTATCTGGCAAAACATCAGGGTTTGATAAAGTGAGAATTCCCATCTTGCAAATTCTATGGGGCATTGTCAACAGTGTGAATGTGAATGTCTCTGAACGTATCTGGGAAGAATTCTCGCTGTCAATGAACACATTCATATCTGATAGAACAAACTTTCAAAACAAAGCTCAGGGACAAAAGAGACTCAACAAACTTGTGATTCCTAGCATAAGATTCTCTAAGCTTGTTATACAGTACCTGCAACAGACTCACAACTTCAACCCTAGGATTGAATCAGAACTACACAATGCTGAGGAAGAATTTGTTCCGGGCAATCTCAAATATATTCCCAGTGGAGCCAATAAAGAGATCTTTGGACTACCAATTCCTGATTCTCTTCTCACTGAAGATATTAAGAAGACGGATCATTTCAAACTATTCACGAAAAGGTCCTCCAGATCCAGTGATGAAGTTGATGTCTCTCCCACTCAACCACAACCCAAATCTGCTAAGTCTGGTTATGGCTCAAAGACTTCAAGGACTTCATATGCTGCTCTCCCAAAAAGAGGATGTGAAAAGTCACAAACTTCTGACAAAATCACCCCGAAGCAGAAAAGAAAGAAGAAGGAAGGGGAAAAAGTATACATTGAGGAAACTGAGGTCTCCAGGGGTGATATGAGATTGACTGATGAAGATGATGCCGCTCTGCAACTTGGAATCAAGCAAAGTCTAGAAAGTCAAAACATGAGTACACCAATTGGAGGTATTGTGTTCAGAGAACCTGCACCAGAGACGAGCCATTC
Source organism: Chrysanthemum seticuspe (assembly GCA_019973895.1). NCBI lineage: Eukaryota > Viridiplantae > Streptophyta > Magnoliopsida > Asterales > Asteraceae > Chrysanthemum > Chrysanthemum seticuspe. The sequence goes on from BPTQ01000005.1 coordinate 291,928,622, forward strand.
AACTCCAATCACTCAAGACAAAGGAAAAGGGATTGTTAGAGTTGATACTGAACAAGCCGCACACATGCTGCTAACAATATCATCTTCCCCAGCAGGTACCACCAATCAATATTAACTGAAGAGAAGAACTAAATCCTCTTCAGCTAATGTACAATCTGGGTTTGTGAACGTGCCTGAAACTTTAAAAGAACCTCATGCATCAAGTGATACCCAGTCTAATCAGAATGTTGATGACTTGTTGTATAAAGACTCACAGGAGAATCTTGAGTCAAGATCAGATGAGACCATGCACTTGGATGAACCAAATCTGTCTACCGGTTCTATGTCTTCATTGAAGAACCTAGATACTGACATCACTTTCGATGATCAATTCTTAAATGACAAACCCATAGATGTTGAGTCTTCTAAGCAAGATAATGATAAAGAGGATGCACAATCCATGTTCAATGTCAAAATTCAGCAAGACACATCATCCGTTCCACCTATGACAGCACCTTTACTCACAACTGCACTTCCACCTCCCAAACCTGATCAAGTAACCGCACGTTCACCACCCGAATCTGTAAAGACTCTATCCCTTGAACCAGTGGTCACAGTTGCTGATGTAGATACTTCACCTGCTTCACCACCTCATATTCTTACTTCTGATCAACTGCTTGACAAAGCAGTGAAAAGAATTGAAGCTCTTGAAAGACAACTACCAAAATCCGTAGAGTCCCTTGTGGATCGTGTCTATAGGCTGGCACACCTCAACTTTGATGAAGGGGTGGCAGACGCCATTGAAGGCGAAGTTAAAGATGCTGTGGAATGGGCAATGGAGGCTCCTCTACTTAGATGGTTCAAGGATCTTCCTATCGCTGATATGAGAGTTGTACTTTCAGATAAGATGTTTGAAGCTGGCGAAGATAAGCATGAGGTCCATAAGAAGCTTTATGAGGCTCTCGAAGAATCAATCAAGTACGACAATCATGTACAGTTCTTGACGCTGGAGAAAAAGAAGCTAAGAAGAAAAGGAGGACCGTAGTGTCGGAAACATTGCGTAAAGGTCATAAAGATCCTCCTCCACCTCCACCTCTAACTGGGGGTGCTGGAACATTTGGAGTTGGTGGATCTTCTAAGACAACCTCCACACCTCTACCACAACCACCATCATCACCACCAAAGCCTGCCAATCAACCCAGTTCATCTAAAAATCAAGGAATGCAAAAGAAATCTGCAGCTTGGTCCAGGGTTGACTCAAGGTTCACGTCTACAGTCTCCTCTATTCCTGAAGATCAAGTTGTTAATGAGGAATCGCTTGTCATAGCAGAATCAGAATCAGATGAAGATGATGCATCTACCCGATTTGTTCCCATGCCATCTGAAGATGATTGGTTTGATACTTATATGTCAGGTGAACCATCTAATCCATCCAGAGCTGCACCCTCAAAAGACACCATTCGAAGTTGGCTCTCTGAAGAAAGACCTCAAACTCCTGAGCCTTCATGGTCTATTCCCGAGTCTGAGTCAACAAATCCAGCAAACAATTGGGCTTCAACTATCATTTCCAACTATGAAGCTCCAACAGAAGACTCTCTTCTTCACTTCACAGGGGATATGGGGAGCTTTATAAAGTGGTTTTGTGAGAAGAAGGAAATTACATCTATCACCCCTAAAGATCTTGAAGGTCCAGCTTATGAAATAGTCAAAGTCTTCCACTTGGATGCTAATCAGCTTCAATATCAAATGGAGGAATGCTATAGAATGCTGAATGATCAAGTTGGTGAACAGATCAATAGATTTGATGTGAACAACCCTCTTCCCCTCGGCGGTGAACGTGGATTTATGACCATTCAGTCAGAATTCTTCTTTAACCATGATCTGGACTATCTATGTGGACACACCTCTGAAAGAAGACCTGCTCTATCAATTTCAAAGATGAAGGCAACTACCTACACTGATCAAGGTCTCGAACAGATGGTTCTAGATCAATTCTGGGCAGACAAAGAGCATCAATATGACATTGTCGCTTCATATGGGATCTCACATTGGTGGTTCAAGAAGAAGGAATTCTACATCGAAAGACATAGTGCCAAGAAGAGACGCAGAGCAGTTCGATCCGGACTGAGTATTCTTAGTGTTATTGGTATAGAGATCTTCCCTATCTATGGGTATGATTACCTGAAGAAGATTGTTCTTCGAATAGCTGACTTGAAAGAGCACATCATAGAAGAAAACGACTTCAAACATCTGATGCCTAATGACTTTGAAGATCTCTATCTTCTGAACCTCCAAGGACACCTTGACCATCTTCCTGCTCATGAGAAGAAGGCTCTCTCTGCTGCTGTCAATCAATGGATTAGAGGCTTGGTCATTCGACTAAGGGTTGGAAATTTTCAATTGGGAATAGAAAGCTACCAGACTCGAGTCAATCTTACAAGACCAAATTGGGAAGCCAGTGGACATGAATTTCATCACGAATATAAAGTGATTGACACCCCCAGAGCAGTCATCTTTACTGACAGATATGGTTCAAGGATGTTAATGAGATTATGTGAGTTATACAAATTCAGTGATGGAACACTCAAAATGGTCGAAGAAGAACTAAACTCCAGAGTGAAGGACATCAAAATTAAAATGAAGCCGGGGGACAAAACGAAATTCTGGTCTGATGAAGATGTGAAGAGGTGTGAAGAGTTCATTGCTACAATCAAACGAAGATTGAAGACCAGAATGATCTATCGCAACCTTGAAAGCTTTGTGGGTGGAAGACTTCGTGCAGGTCATTACAAGCTACTTCAAAGGACTGAATAAAGATATTTTCCGGATGTTGGTTATGTTTTGTATTATTTATGTGTAAAATGTGGTGTACAAACTATGAATAACTATGAAGTATGTAATAGTGTTAGGTTATGTCCTGTGGTTTCCCTTTGTGTCTTAAAAAGGGAACTTCAGTGTTGTCCACTTCTGATCATATAAAATTGGACACATTTTTCTCCAACAAATGTTTTGTCTCATACATATTTAAATCACTTGAGATCCAAAATCTCAAAGGATTTGAAATTTTTGATCAGGGGAGAAAATGTGATATAAATATGAAAGATGTTAAAAGATGACCATTTTAAGTGCATACTGCTCTCTAATATGTGCTAAACAATTTTCAAATCTCGAATCATATATTAAAGGGGAGCATTTCAAAACAAATTCAAACCTTCAGGGTACAAAAAATTTTCATGCTATTACATAAGGTACCTTGATTGTGTGTTAAATGATTTCTAAATGTTTGGTGATCATGGCTGTACTTCATTGAACTTCCCTCTAATATGTGCAAAATTCTTTCAAAATTCGAGGCACATATTGAGGGGGATCAAACTTTTGAAAACCTCATCCTTCCCTAAAATGTTTTATCTACTCAGATTGATTTGATAAGGGAAGTGATGTTGATATCTTTTAGAAAACATAAATCACAAAAGTTAATTCTTCCTCTTGCCTCCGTGTGCTAAACGATTTCAAATACATGATGCACATGTTGAGGGGGAGCTCTCTTTCTAAAAATATCAAAACAATTAAGATACAAAATGCTTTGATTCCATATCACAAGTATCCTGATTGATTTTCAAATGGTTTCAATTGGTTCCAATGGCAGACGAACAATACCAAATAGACCGACCAACTTTACTTTATGTATAGTGATATAAGGATGATAAGGTTAGGTATTTGTTCCCATGATCCGCCAGAACCGGAGGGATCTACCCAGGGACTATCCACTAGTTAGTGTAGAGTTCTTAGGTTTGATGATAAAAGGAGAAAAATGAGATATGGGAAGAGTGCGGACTGAGACTAAGCTAGTACTGGAATAAACCCAACAAGGTTCTAGTTATGAAGTCTCGGTAAGCACTAAAGGGGTTGAAAAATGAAAAAGAATTGAATGTGAAAAAGGGTGAAAACAAATAGCCCTCCATTTATTCAACCTTAGGACAGAAACCGGGTTCAATTCATATACTACTGATGGTAACATCGGTATTGAAGACAAGACGTCATGAACCCAGTGACGCACTGCACTTCAACTTTCCAAACCACTCGAGTTCCTCTTAAAAGGGCTTGTTTCATTCTCACGGGGAACCTACATAATCTATCGACTTTCTCTTAGAGATTGTTGATATTGAAGAAGGAGACCCTCTCCCTAGTCTCCGGCATAGGAACCAAATGTGCACAAATTGAGTCTAGAGTCACGAGATTATCAATAAATCTCCTTAAGACATGTTCAATGAAGACTCTCTGTTTCACACAATATGGAAAGAGAGATTATATCTTGAGTCCTTCGCAGTATCCTTGTGGTATTGCCAGAACATCTGAGTGATATGCAATCATATTCACAATGAAGATGGAAAGCCTTCTGGAGCCAACATCAAACAAGCTCCTGGTGGGTGGCATGTGAGATTTATTCTATAGATCAACCATGTGACAACTGAACAGAAACAATGGGGCGATTCAATCTTTTGAATCAATCCTGGTTCAGGTTATGATTGACGGATACCTTTGAAAAACCGGTCATTGTGCTTAAAAACTCTTTTCTCTAAGGTGTTTATGATTGATAAATGATTTTTCACTAAAACTTCGTTGTATTGCAAAAACAATTTCTATTGAGCGATACACGATTGTTTTTCAAATCTCTTTTCATCAATCAGTGAATCTCTATTCGCTGGTTCACTCACTCCGTGTTGTCTTCTTTGAGACGCTCCGGTTTGAGAACGGCTAGAGCAGCTGCGAAACCCTGTCAAGGAAATTCTTCGGAATTATACCTGATCACAGGCAGTACTTATACTGATCAATGGGGAACCGTGGGCCGTGTACCTCAATTCGACGAAAGTGGTCAAAGACACTCTTGTGCGCTTTATTGCTAACTGTTTTATACAGGTACTCCCCAACGTTTGCAGCTGATCAGAATGGAACAGTCAATCCATAGCCGCATGCTCACACTACACATTCATTTCTAAAGAAATCATGATTAGTGCATCAATGACTCTGATATTATCACTCCATGCTTCTGCTACGCTGCTGCCAATATCATGAATCAACTTAAGCTTCCGCTACTCTGATAAGAAGAAATCATGATCCAGAATGTGAGCATGTTGGTCCAAATATCACAACATCATATGCTGGCAACACAACAATGGGTGATACATGGGGTCATCATGGTGGATCAGATCATAACCTCCACGAAACATACATCTTAGTTGAACAATGATGGAATCATCACAGAATCATATAATTTGAGTACTTTGAAGATGAAAAGTCTGCGAGCTCAAGACTGAATATTAAATTAGAATGCTAGGAATCTAAATGTAAAACATGGGGTGACCTCTCTTAGGGGGAGATTGTTAGGAATTAGAAAATTCCTTAGTGAAGTATCGGTCACCCCAAATATTATCTAGCATAAGTTAGCTCATAGACATTACGTTATTTACTAGTCATTTAGTTAGTTATTTAGTTTAGTGCAACACCGTGGAGGAAGGACGGGTCTTTACCCATTCTATACCTGATCCACAGGCCGTCAGGAGGTCGTTTATTTTGTAACCTATAAATACCCTCTACCTTGCAAGGTAGAGGGTTGGATGTTCTTTGGTAATCTAACGTTACATGAGTTTCTCTTTCTAGAATATCCCACTTTCTCTCTCTCTTAAATCATCTATACGCCTAAAGTATTAATGTTATGATGTGTATGTGAAATCCAATATGTTACACATTTTGCCTTCAAGAGACCTAAAAAGTGAAAAGGAACGAAATTAAGCAGTAACAGATATAAAAGTGGTCGATTAAGGGCTTAAATGACCCCTCAAAAGTGTACCTTTTAAATCCTTATCAAATATCCCTACACTTGGTATTTGCTTGTCCTCAAGCAAATGTGCTTTTGGCCAATCAATTTATAAGTTAGGGGCATGAAGCATTGGTTTAGAACAATTCACAACAAGTATAAGCCCTGCAAAAGTCGTAACAAGCACGAAAATTATATAGTAGCACCTCACAAGTGGTGTTTGGATACTCTCATCTCTCGGGTGTATATGAAATATATTAAATTGGAAATGGAAGATAAACACTCATTAACCGGTCCTAGTACATAGATTACCATAGGCTTGAGACTAGATCAAACCTCCACCGTTTTGGCGTAAGCACCTAGGAACAACTATCTAAGAGGTCTTTTTAAAGGTTTGTAACGTTAGGCTTACGGTAGGGAAAACAAAGGGTTTGGTTGGATAGGCGATTTAGTGGTGGCAAGTCAAAAATCTTTTGTTACAATCATGAGAAGAATGGCGTTGCTAAGCCAAGACTCGACTCTCTAAACTCTAGATAACTTTGAAACAAACAAACATAAATATAAAGATAGATGTAGGATGGTAGCCCGTATGTTTTTTTTTTCAATACTCTTTTTTTTCGATTTTTTTCATACATTTTACTCTACCATCCTCTACGATAACATCAAAATATAAGGGATTTATAGGCACATCCCTACACTTGAGTTTTTATTACTCTAACACTAATTTGACCTGAATTGAAAAGATCAAAATACTTGGAGTACATTATTACGTAAATAAAGGGAATTTGAATTTAACGTTCCTTCCCGTCACTTCATAAAATTTAATTTTTCCCATGAGTCCCAATCGTCCCAAAACTGTGTACAAAGGATATGACTCGACTTAGCAACTTATGCAAGTAACTAGATAATTGAACTAAGGGTTTAGTATGATAACAATAATGCACTAAAAGTGAGTGCATACAAGGTAGGCTAAGGCGATTTGGTGTACATTTGGGGGTGGATTGTAAATAATGCTCTTCATTGATATTCCAGAAAACCGAACCATCACAAGAACAGCAAAAAGCATAGGCTCTGAGGGGTTAACTAGGGGTATCGTGTACTACAGATGAGCACATCACAAGGGTGTGGGGGAATTACTCAACCGATGTGGAAGAAGTAATTATAATACGGGTATCAAACAAGGGTTATCCTAATGCCTTTTATCATTTAGTTATTCCTAACTACACAAGTGTAGTCTCACTAGCGATCTCGGGATGCATCACAAAACAAGTTCTAGAATCTATTATACTACCGGTACACTCTCGAAACATTAAAGATGAATGCTTTAATTCCTATAAATCTAGGGGCGAACCTCACATTTTTGGGGTAGAATTTGAGTGGTAAAGGGTTTTGTGCTAGTCATATAACTTCCTATCCATGAGACGCTTTATTAAGACTAATGGCCCACTCCAACATGTCATGAAAATTTTTTAATTTGGTGCCAAAATTACTCTAACCGATATTTCTCATGGTTTATTACAGAAATGAAATAGGACAAGACAAATAATCAAGGATAAGAATAGTTTTAAAGTTCCCGTTTTATTCTCCCTCCCTACACTTAAACTAAACATTGTCTCCAATGTTCCCCGAAAGTATCATAGTTATGATAATGGAAGGTAATTAAAAGAGAAAGAAACTAATACTCCCCTTATTAGCTCGGTAGGATCCGTGTGAATTAGTGGTTAAATTCTTCTTCAAGAAGAATGTATGCGTGAAAAGCTCCTTCCAATCTTATGTTTCTTCTTCTTGATAAATAAAACCTACACACTTTAAGAAAATAGATGAAACCTTCGCGTAGGGCGGTAAAACTATATATGACTCTACTAAACTAGGATATAATGCTTGTGGAATGGATGTTTAGAGGTTTTCTGGAAAATTAAGACCTGAGAAATTACAAAAATTTATAAGTAGCACAGAAAACGAGAGAAAGTTAGATAAGTGGTTTCTGCTCCTTCTGACGCTGTCAGGTAGCGAGTCTGACACCGTCAGGTTATCCTGACAGAAACTGGTCTGCTGCGTTTTTCTGGAAAAATTATATCTTTAGAATATGGAAATTTTTTTTGCAAAACATCCATTATGACTCGATACAAGCATTTGACTCTAACAAACACACATATATATCTTTTCAATAATCGTAATTCTCATGTTCACGTTCTTTTGAAAATGTGTGTAATCTTCCCTACACTTATCCCTTTTGTAAAATACCTTTATATGTAATTAAGACGAGGTTAAAGACAAAATAAAGCATTTTCACAAATTCAAACATGAGAATTAACAATCAATGAAAAGATATACGACACACAAACAAGCAAACAGTTAAGCATGGGTTGCCTCCCACGAAGCACTTTTCTTTATTTATGAGTCTTGTAGCTAGACTCGAAGTCGTGCCCCTACGTGGTCTCGTGCATGCTCACGTGCCCATATCTAAGCCATTCCAATGTTTTCTCACTTTTCTTGTACTCATCTCCTAACTCTAGCCATTTTTTATAGTACCGCTCATTTTTTTCATAAGTATGCCTAAGTCCCTGTTGTTTATCTCTTTCACTAAGTATCGGAATGGGAGCCATCCAATTGTATGCCTCTATATCCTTGCGCTTAAACCTAGGGTGTTTACGGGGCATTTGATAGACAAAATCTTCAACTTCATCGGAGAATGTGATTAGACCATCAATCATCCATTCATTCAACCTAGTCATTCTCTTAAAGTTTGTTCCAAATATTACTTGAGTGAGGCTCCCATCTATGAATTCTCCTAAATCTTATAGGACCATGAATTCAACCACATAAGCAAAACTTCCAACAAACACATCCAAGTAAATGACCGCATCAACATTATCCCCTTGATAGGCTAATTCATCCACCTTAATTTTGTTATATAGATTTCTAGAGATTAAGTTTAAAGGTAAGAATGAGTGCAAGTTAGCATCAAAACTTTCAAATCCTATCTTACAAGGGAATTGCATGTTAAAGGGGCCATTAGCCTCAATTCGACACCTAGGGTCAAAACATTGGGAGAAGTCTTCTTCTATTTCAAAATTAACCTCATCGATGACCTCCCCATTATCAAGTGCCTCACCATAGTCAAATTCCTCATCGGAATCCGAGTCATAGAAAGGACTATGTTGTTGCCAATTTATTTCATTATGCCCTAGGTGATTTCCAAAGAGGTGAACGGGTGAAAGGTTTTATGGGATTGCGTTTTCTATTTCGGGATTGGGAGGAGGATTGGGGGCGGGTAGTGTGAAGACTCTACAACGAAAGATGCGAATCATGGTGAGTGATGGGTTTTACTAACAAAGTCACGAAGAAGGGTGATAGACTACGAGGAAGCTAAAAATTGAGAAAAAATCTCACTTGATAGGAATCAAGCAAGGGAACCTAAACGAGATAAAAATCTAACTAGCTATTCTATTCCCCGGCAGCGGCGCCAAAAACTTGATACGCGTACAACGCGCGTTTGGGGTCAAAGGAATCTTCCTTTTCTTCGAGCAAGTTTTGCAACCACCTAGGCAGTGAACCTAATCGTTGTAGTGTAGTATTAGGGTAAGCCTCGGGATTGATATCGTTCTCTAGGGGAATAGGAATGCTAGTGAGAAATTACTACGCTAAGGTAGAGGTTGAGGAAGATTATTTTTTTTTATCTTTTTTATATTTTTTAGAAAATGAAAGTACGATCTCGGGGTATGGATTTGGGGGGTACTTCTACCGATTACTCAACTATTCTACTTATCTAATTAACTAAGCTAAGGGGTAGTCTATGTCTATTGATATGTGCTCGTATGATGATTAAAAATGTGTTTATCTAGATGCTATTACTCCCTAGTTATCTTTTATTGATGGTTGAATTGTCACGTCCTTATTCTTAACGCGTTGTGTTTTCTAAGGTCGTAGGGTATGCTTTTCTCCCTAACTCTTTGAGAATACCTTAAGGTTATTGCCTACAAAATCTCTTGGATTAATAAACTAACTCTAAGGTTATCTTTGGATTTTTAGCATACAATTACTCTAGGCGATTATAAACTAATGTTCACAAATATTACTCAAGCATTAAAAACACAACGATGGCATATTGCAATCCTAAGCCAATTAAAATTAAGATAAGAGACAACCAATCAATATTCAATAAGTAGGTTTCATAGATCTAAGCAAACATAGGTTTCGTAGATCTAAGCAAACAAACAAGTAAATTAGCCGGACATGGTAAACATGCAAGCATACACACATACAATTGAAGACATAATGAAATCAATGAAGTAAATTACTTATCTTGTTGTAAAATAGGGTATGAGAACCCTAAGATACTGCCCAAGACAAACCAAAATCGTTTTAGGTTTTTACTCCACAATTCTACCTATCTAAAAGTCTGAAAATTCGAATTCTATATATAGAGTTACAACTGCGACGACGTTACCTTTTAATTATGACGTCGTCAGATCGCTGCCATTAGGGTTTCATCTTGGCCAAGTCAACTTTGGGACGGCGTCACGTTGTGGTTGTGACACCGTCAGCTTCAACCTCTGACGTCGTCTGAATCTGAATCTAGGCCGTCTGGGGTGAGAAATCTTCTTGACGCCCTACTCTTTAAAGCCTGACGCCGTCAAGTACAAAATAGCAATTTCACTTCTGAGCCGTCGCAACTAGAGGGACGGCGTCACCCTTTGTCTGTGATGCTGTCGGGTGCACTTCCAGCAGCTTGAGTGTCTTGATCTTGACTTTAGCCATTTTCTTCACATATTCACGCCTTTTCGTCCAAATAAGTGTCATTCCAGCATTTTGCTTTCAAGAGACCTAAAAAGTGAAAAGGAACGAAATTAAGCAGTAACGGATATAAAAGTGGTCGATTAAGGGCTTAAATGACCCCTCAAAAGTGTACCATTTAAATCCTTATCAATCATCATACGTGTTTCATGGCGTTCGATGAAATTCACAAGTTATGTGATGCCACACTGAAGATGGTTCGAGATGGATTGGTGTATCGTTTGAAGGACATTGAGATGGGTAAGGTTCAGCCAAAGAGGTGGAATTCTAAGGATCGCAAGGAAGTTCATCAGTTTATTACTAGGATTGATGAAAGGTTGATACATCGGGACCAGATGCGAAGGTTGGAAAGCTATGCGGGAGGAAGACCAAGCTTCTCAATTCTGACATACCAACGTCCACATAAATTAGATGGTCGATTGTAATCATTGGGTACTCTTTGAAATTCTTGATTCTGATTATGATTCTTTGATTTATTAATTATGGATTGTGCAAAAATAGCAGTGTACAACCCGAACTTGTCTAGAAAGGACCTTGTGGTACGCTTCAGTGCTACAATCCTTATAAAAAGAGCGGAAGCTTCTTACTTTTGAGTATAATTAATAAAATTTCACTATTTTCATAATTTTTCTCAAAAGAACAAGTATTCCCCCTCGTGTTTTCCAAAACCTCAAAAGTTAATATTACTTGTTGAGGGAGAGTATATGCAAACTAATTGTTCATAACAAAGTTCTTGTGGTAATCTTCCTGAAAAACTCCAAATGGTCATATTTTAAATCAAAATTTCATCAAAAATAACATCAATATGCCATTTTTTGAGGGGAAGAAAAATTGTGTGATCAAAAATATGTTGGATTATGAATAGAATCTTTGTGTACTAAGACTTAACTCGTGAATTGACGAGCTTTGAAATGTCATAAATCAAAAAGATTTGTCTTCCAAGATTTATCTTAGTAGATAGTACCAATTCGAGAAGCTCCTATTAGACATGAACTTACATGGGTCGAACCTTCTTTTCAAGAAGAGTTTACAACTTCAAGTTAGTTATTAGAGCTATTTATCATCTAAAAGCTAAAAATGCATCTCTTTAACTAAACAACGTAACCGTGTCCCATGGGGAATTGTCTATCAGGAGTCGATCAATTCAAAAGTGCGCGCTACACCCTCACTGTGTAGATTTCTATCAAAACTCATAAGCACATGTGGAGGGGGAGTATTTATGAAAATGTAAAACTCTCAGAGTGTTTCAAACATGTTTTCATTCATAAACACTTTGAGAGATTTTTAATAAAATGGTATTATGGCAACATTGGATAGTCATGGAGTTATAAGGTGACTAAGTTTAGGAATAAACGTCCTATGATACGCCAGAACCGGAGGGATATACCCAAGGACACCACCAATAGTTAGTATTTAGAAGTCCTTAGGTATGATTGAAAAAGGAGAAAATGAGAATTGGAGAAAGAAGGAGCAGAAAAAATTAAAAAGAAAAGTTAAAGAAAAGGGTGAAAAGAAATAGCCCACCATATGATTCAACTTAGGGCAGACACCGGGTTCAATTCATATGCTACTGGTTGTCACAAGGTGACACCGGTATTGAAGATCAAAGTCATCATGGACCCAGTGACGCACAGCACTTAACCTTCTAAGCCACTCAAGTTCTCTCAAAAGAGCGTGTTTCATTCTCACAGGGAACCTTATGTAATCTATCGACTTTCTCTTAGAGATTGTTGGTATTGAAGAAGGAGACCCTCTCCCTAGTCTCCTCTTAGGAAAACCAAAGCGCACTAATCGAGTCTAGAGCCACGAGATTCATAAAAAGATCTCTTAGGAACACTTGATTTTTTATCACTTGTTGTTCAACAATAAGAACACAAGTGACACATTCTAAAGTCCTTCGCATATCTTAGCAATCTGCCGAGAACATTTATGAGGGGATCCATATATGTGATCCTCAGTGATTGAATGAAAATTCCTGCCAGGGTCAACATCAAACAGCCCTGACAATAGGTCATTTCGGTAACTCCTTGTGGGTTATGCTTTGTGTTGCCTCAAACGGTCTACAGTCGTGCGGTGATGCTTCGGTGTACCTCAGCGACTCACCTGAACTGTAGATATACTTCGGTATATCGTGTTAGCCTACTTGAGGGCCTCCAGTTCAGGAACAGCCTTTGTAAGAATTAGAGATATGTTTTCACACTATGTTGTTAACACCCTCGAAGTTCAAACTTGTAAGTGCTATAAATCCTGCTAAAGAGATTCCTTTCAAGAATCGAGTCCTGAAGATGTGGTTCATTACTTGAACATTAAATGTAATGCCAACTGTCCCTCAACGGGATTAGGACGGTTGATTCGCCCGACCAAGGTGAATGGAATCAAGACATTCATCAGTATAACAATCGTAGTGGTCAATTCTTCAAGAAAATTCCACAATGATCTATTGGTATTTATCACTAACTTATTCATGCAGGTACTGATGATTGTTCCTTGGAGGAAAGACCGAACCATTCTCCACATGCTCATACCAATAAAATCATTCATGAAGTTTTCTCATAATCAAAGGCAACTCAAAAGTCAAAATGATTCTTCCTCAAAGTCAAAGAATCTTCAAAGTTTAAAGACTCGAGAACTACATCACATTTGGAATTCAAAGTCAAAGGACGTGTGAGCATGGTGGAGAAAGACGAGGAGACACCTAACGAACGAAGTTGACGATTGGTAGACAACAACATATGATCACCACATCCACAAAGAACATTGAACAACGAAAACATCGAGGTCAAAGCTGATAAAATTCAAGAATTAAAAGCATCTCTACTCACAAGAAAGAAGAATGCTAGGAAGACGTCAAGCAACCTTATGACCAATACTTAGGGGGAGATTGTTGGAATCACTTGTAACTAGTATAATCAAGTGTCGGTCATTTATATGTAATAGGTTGCTTAAATATGGCTTATAAGTATGTAATTAAGGCTAGGCTTATGTAGTAACCCATGAGCCTATGCAAAGGCTCATAAGGCCAAGGGAAGGGACTAGACATGTTGCCCTAGCTCCCTTGCCAATTTAAACATTGTAAGCTCTCATTTGAGAGTGGTTGGTTCTTTCATTAAGCTTAAACATTTCCTTATTGTCTTGTGTGTGAGAATCCGACCGTCCCTCCTTATCCTCTCATTCTATCATTCATCTTAATATACTTATGTTCATATTATGGTGACCTAACACACGTTCTTGCCACGTGTTTGTCCATATTGTGACAACCCGTACTTTCAGGTCATTTCTCGAAACAATTCATGCTTCACAATTTCATCATTTATCGTAAACTAGGTTTGCGTGTTCCAGATTCGCGTAACCTTAAAGGTTTAGCGGCGAATTCATGATCATATCATCACGAACATTTCATTTGGACTAAGTTTAGTCTACATTTCATTAACATCATTTGCATCATGGTAGTTCATTCATGACATTTCATTTCACATTTAACGCGTGAGTTATTATTTTGAACATTTAATCCGTTACTTCTAAAAATGATCCCGATATATTTTTATACCTACATTTAGTTTATAAAAACTATATTTTGAGTTTACCTAATGTTCTAAATTTATTTTGTATTTAAATCGTTAAATTTATATTATTACGACGTTTTTCTTAAAAACTATACGATAATTATTATATCACTCAAATTTTACAAGAAATGTATTTTTACAATTTTTATGATCTCAATATACTTTACTTTGATCCCTTAAAATTTATTTTAGTCCATACCACTTTAACTTCACAACTATGTACAAGTTACAACACTTTTTACTTAACTATACATTATACTTATATTTGTAACAACTTTGCACAATAAAAAAAAAAAAAAATAAAAAAAAAAAAAAAAAAAAAAAAAATTATTTGGGAAACATAGCCCCTAAAATCCGGCCAAAGGAGGAAAGAAAGTCTTGGTGGGTAGATTTTTTTTACAAAACTAAATCTATACTTCACTTACTTCATTTATTTCATATTTGCAAGTGTTAGTCAAGTAAAAAGTTCTCTCTATTTGTTCTTCCTTCTCCATAACCGGTTCATCATAAGTGTACAAGGGATCACCAAAATTTTTGCAAGATCAAGTAATAACAATCTAGATTACACTCTTATTAAGGTTTTGAAATAAAAACCTAGGGTGTTTAAGTTTAACCTTGTTCCTTGCACCTCATCATATTAACTTGTAAGCATGTTTCTTTCATTTTTCATGTTTCATTATCATCTCATATTCATCTCTTCATTTTTGAAGCAAACATGCAAGACTTGTGTTGTTTATACCATTTTACATGATTTTTAGAGTTATTTATATATATTGGTCATCCTATAATTATTCCCTTGGTATTCATTGGTCTTGATGATGTTTAGGAACCCATGACACCCTAAGAAGGTGTATGGTAGGATTAGATTAGTTTTGGAGTTGATTTGAAGGGATTAGAATAGGTTTTGTCCGAGAAAAACTATTTTCGATAAGTATATATTATGTTCTGTCCTTGTTTCATTTTTCTGGAAAATCCGACTGTAGGCACGACATTTTGGCCTTGATATTTAGAAAATATACTTTAAAACGAATCCGTGGCCTTTTGAACGGATAAAAACGGAGTTATAACGAAGAAGTTATGGATTTTACAAGTTTGACGACGAAATATATAATTTTCAGAAATTTCAGCATACTATATTTTTCTTGTACGAGTCAAAAACGAGCCTTAAGCTTCACAAATTATTTCGACATATCAAAAATCTATTAGTATACTTTGATACGAAGCTAAGGACGTATTATACGTAGAAAACGGAATTGAAACGACAAAGATATGCACTTTTTCATGAAATTGCCGTAACTATTATTTTCTGAAAAACTATATTATTTTTACGATACAAGTGTTACGGTAGCTGAAACGCCCATGTTGAGGGCTGTTTTTAACGTAGATGTAGAACTTTTTGGAACGAGATGTCTTCTGATAAAATCAAGATCACCGAGCATATTTTTCAAAACGACAAGCCGTTTGTGTAGCGGAGTTGTAATAAATTAATTACGGATGTTTAAACTTGGCCGAAACTCATTTTTTTTCCAACAATTAGACAAAATCACCATCTTTAACCCTTATTATCTTTATGTTCGAGACCTTTATGACGAAAACTCCTGAACTGAAACTTCTAGATTTCGATACAAACTTTCCAAAACCGTCGAGTTCGTTCTCTAACGTTCGACGTACACCATTTTACGACTAGTTTTTCGGAGCCATTTTTGTCACTTTCAAGAAATTTCCGACGACATTGTTTTACGACGAAAAGTGATAATTTCACCATAAATCATTATAAAACCATTGTAGGATGACATTTTGACGTAAATACTTGTAAAGTGATTTTTGAGTGGTCAAGACGTCAAACGAGTATTTTTCGACGATAAGTAATATTTTTCAAAACTCGCAAATGGTATAAATAACATACGAAATGCATGCATAACATTACATTGCAACTCATTACATATCATATCATTCGTAATAGGTCATTTTCGAGTATCACGCTACATTTCGGTGTACTCACTTTTGCCATCGCATCATTGTCCAAGTGAGTTTCATAGCCCCTGCTTTTACTTGTTTTCATAAATGTTTTGGGGGAGATACATGCTCAATTATTTTCATAACTATCATGATTATTTGAAACTACATGTTTAACTGAACTGAATGCTTAGTCATGCGTAGTAACAGTTTTGCCACACTTAGAACTTCCATATCATATTCATTGAGCTAATGGTCTTGGTATATTCATTGAGCTAATGGTCTTGGTATATTCATTGAGCTAATGGTCTTGGTATATTCATTGAGCTAACGGACTTGGTATAATATTGATCTAACGGACTTGGATAATATTGATCTAACGGACTTGGATAATGTTGAGCTAACGGTCTTGGTATAACATTGGGCTAACGGACTTGGTATATTCATGTACTAACGGACTTGGTACAATCATGGACTAACGGTCTTGGAACGATTTGATCAACACTCATATTTGTTATATCAAGTAACTATTGATACATTAAGCTAGGCACTATTTTGTGAATTCATTTGACGATGTGGGCTTGAACATAAACTATATTACATTTTGGCAATGGGTTGTGAATACACAGGTTGCAAGTTTTGTATGGGCGGAACTTGGAACTGGGTGGATTTACAATGCCTTTGCTGCATAAACGATTTTGAAAGGCTTTACATTTCAACTCAAACTCTATGAACTCACTCAACCTTTGTGTTGACACTTTTAGCATGTTTTTATCTCAGGTATCTAAGGCATACACTTCATGGCATGCATGTGGACACATCTTAGAGTCGCGGTGACGACGCGTCTCACTTGGGTTTTACTCACTTTAAACATCGTTTGAATTGTAACAAACTTATTTCCGCACAAGTTGATTTTCATTTGGGACCTGAACTTTGTAAACTCTGATTATTTTACTTAATCAAACGATGTATTTTCCAAACGACACTTTAGGTCGTTCGATATAACTGTAACTTTGATGCTATGACAGTCCTCCCCCAAGGTATTCAATTCCGCTGCAAAACAGGTAATTTGGGGGTGTGACACATATGAGCATATAATAATCCACCCTTATTCAAATTATCCTTGACCTCAAGGATCAAGCACAAACTCAGGAAACCTCTGCACTATGTCAACCAAATTCTCACATGTAGCATCTTCAACATTACCATTTGACCACTGGATAAGACCAAACACCACCATTCTGTTGTTTTGTTTGACCATTTTCCTATCTTGCAACTTTAAAGGTGTAGCAGCTATCAATCCCTCATCATTATAATTGAGCATTTAAAAGTCATTTCGGCTAAAGTTATGACCGTTAATCACAACTAAAAAAAAAAAAAAAAAAAAACTTGCATTGCACAAAAAATTACTTTGATATCTTAAATTGAAATAATAATAATAATAATAATAATTGCTCTACGTACTTTTAATGTGAATATGGATATTGACCTTTTGAGTAACCCTAGCGAGGTCGCTGCCCCCAAACTTAGAAATTGGCAGATATATATTTCGATCGGGTTACCCAATCTGTTGAGTCTACTTTCCATCTTTCCCCTCGACAGATGGCTTTATGGATTTCACTAAAGGAGGATCATACTTCGGATTGGCTTAGGGTGGCTCCGATATCTGGACTGGGACAAACTATGAATGCCAGGGCTTATCGTTGTGTGCTATGCTATCGGTTGGGTGTTCCTCTTTTCACTGTTCAGGTATCGTGTTCAGCTTGTTCTAAGGTATTTTCTGGAGATATTTATGGGGATCATGATGTTTTGTGCGCGGGTATTGTTGGCATTAAACATCGGCATAACCTTGTGCGCGATGTTCTTGTTGATATATGCTCTCGGTCCAGAATTTCTGCTCGTAAGGAGGTGGATATTGGGCTTTATGGAGATGGGGACAGATCCTTGCGCCCAGCTGATATACTGCTTTACTATTGGGATAGTGGGCGTGATGTATGTGTTGATCTTACGGGATCGTCGCCCTTGACGCAATCTGGGATGACTGATTTTATGCCAGGGCGGGCGATCATTGATGCTGCACGACGTAAACGTGTCAAATACGATGCTAAATGTGCGGATATTGGATATGGGTTTCTCCCCTTTTCTTTTTCTTCATTTGGCGAACTTGAGAAGGACACAGTAACCTTGCTAAAGCGCATTCGACGATTTTCTATGACTCAAGACATTGGAGCGCGTGCTGCGGTTCATATTTTTAATAGGATTGGTTTTGCTATTGCTAGAGGTGTGGGGGCCCAGTTAGTTTCTCGGCTTCCCACTAATTTTTTGTAAATCCTATGAGTTTTTAATAAAAGTGTTGATTAAAATAAATAAAAATAAATAAATAAATAAATAATAATAATAATAATAATAATAATAATAATAATAATAATAATAATAATAATAATAATAATAATAATAATAATAATAATAATAATAATAATAATAATAATAATAAGAGTTGAATACCTAAATTGATTTAAAGTATGATACTTTTTTGTGTGATTTACCCTTGATTATAAAGCCTTTCTAATAAGCATTTGATGTAATTAACACTTAACACATGTTGATTTGTTGTGTATCTGAGTCGGAACAAACTGTGGAATAGATACCAGCCCATTATGGTGGGTACAATCCACTCCATCATTTTCATTTTCGATATTAATAGTAGAGTGAACAAAAAAAATCCAAAACCGATCCGGTTTGCCTAAAAAACCAAAAACCGGGTTCTCTAAAAACCGGTTTAGGGAGTTCAGCCATGGGTCATAATTGGTGATATGAATGTCTGATAACGCTACACGCGTCGTTCGGGGTCAAAGGAACTTCCTTTTCGTCGAGCAAGTTTTTCAACACCCTAGGCAGTGAACCTAATCGTTGTAGTGTAGTATTAGGGTAAGCCACGGGTATTGATATCGTTCTCTAGGGGAATAGGAATGCTAGTGAGAAGTTACTACGCTAAGGTTGTGGTTGAGGAAGATTATTTTTTATCTTTTTATATTTTTTAAGGAAAGAAAAGGTACGAATCTCGGGGTTTGAATTGGGGGGGGGGGGTTGGTATTGCTACCGATTACTCTACTTATCTAATTATCTAATCTAAGGTGTATGTAGTCTATGTCTAATTAATGTGTGCTCGTATGATAGTTTAAAGATGTGTTTACTTAGGTTTTACTACTCCTTAATTATCTCCTATTGGTGGTTGAATTGTCACGTCCTTATTCCTAGTTGCGTTGTGTGTCTAAGGTTGTAGGGTATGCGTTTCTCCCTAACTCTTTGAACTTACCAAAGGGTCTCGTCTACAAAACCCACTAGGGATAATAAACTCTTACTCTAAGGCACTCTTTGGATGGTTTAGCTTACAACTACTCAGGGAGTCATATTCTAAGGTTCACAAAGATTTAATCAAGCATTAAGTACACAACGAATGACCTATCGCATTACTAGATCATTAACCAACTAAGATAAGAAACAACCAATCAATATTCAATAATTAAGTTTCATATTCCCTAAGCAAACACACAAGTAAATTAGCCGGACATGAAAAACATGCAAGCATACACACAATTAATCAAAGACATAATTGTATTAATGAAGTAAAACACTTATCTTGGTGTAAGATAGGGTTTGGAACCCTAAAATACTATATAAGACAGCCTTGGTTCGGTTTAGGTTTTTACTCCAAAAGACTACACACTACATACTAAAAAATTCGGATTCTATATATAATATTACACATGTGACGGCGTCACTTTATGTTTTGTGACGCCGTCATTAGGGTTTTGTCTTGGCCACGTTAGACTTACGACGGCGTCACCTTATGCTTGTGACGTCGTCCTCTTTAGCTTCAGACGCCGTCTGGATTACATCTAGGCCGTCTGAGTTGCGACGGCCTACTCTTTTATAACTTGACGTCGTCACTTGAAAATGGGAGTTTTGGCTTATGTCCCGTCACAAAGATCCTCCGACGACGTCACACTTAACACCTGACGCCGTCACCTTATGTTTTCAGCAGCTTTGAGTGTCTCGATTCTGACTTTGGCCATTTTCTTCGTATAATCGCGCCTTTTCGTCTAAATAAGTGCCATTCCAGCATTTTGCCTTCAAGAGACCTAAAAAGTGAAAAGGAACGATATTAAGCAATAACGGATACAAAAGTGATCAAATAAGGGCTTAAACGACCCCTCAAAAAGGTACCTTTTAAAACCTTATCAATGTCACTCTTAAATTAGAGGATCATTCTAATGGAGGGTCTCTTATAATTGAGGATATGCAAGATTTCAATGACTGTGTTAACCTGGTGGAAATTGATGATATTGGAAGTACTCGTTTCTTTTATAGTTGGACCAAAAGCTTAAAAAATTCTGACAATAGTACTTTGAAGAAGCTGGATGGAGTGATGGTGTCAGAACAGTTCTTAAAAGCCTTCCCTCATAGTCATGTTGTTTTTCAATCATTTCTAATTATTGATCACTCCCCTGCAATTCTCTTTGTCCCTACAAATTGGCAGAAGAAATCAAAGTCATTTAGGTTTGCAAACTATACCACTGATAAACCTGATTTCATTCCTAAAGTGACTGAAGGTTGGAATACTCAAGTGACTGGGTATTCTATGTATTGTTTGGTCAAAAAATGAAGCATTTAAAACCCATCATGAATAAACTCAATTGGAAAAATGGAGATCTTACAGTTAGAGTTGAAATGTTGAAAGTGAAGTACAAGAAGCTTAAGCTTTAGATGAAAAAGATCCATATAATAAGGAGGTGAAGAGAGGGGCAGTTGAAACTCTTTCTGAGTATAATGAGGCTGTTTAAGATGAGGAGAAGCTATTGGCTCAAAGAGCTAGAGTTGAGTGGTTAAAAGCTGGTGATAGAAACAACTCTTTCTTCCACAAAGTTATCAAAGGTAGAAGAAACAGAAATAGAGTGGAGTTCATATGTTATGAGAATGGTATAAGATATGAGAAGGAAGAAGTTCCTACTCAATTTGTAAAGCATTTTCAGCAATTCTTGGGGAGTGTAACTACTGTTTCTGATCTAAGGCTTAATGAGGACTTATTCAGTATAGTAAGCTAACCATGTGGTGAGGGAGGCATCTGACAAAGAAATTAAGGATGTCATGTTTGATATTGGGACAATAGAGCTCCAGGACTAGATGGGTACACCTCTAGATTCTTCAAAAAAAGCATGGAGTGTTGTAGGGAAAGATGTTTGTACATATGTTAAAGAATTTTTTTATTCTGGACAGTTATTGGGTGAAATCAATGCAACTCTAATTACACTAGTACCTAAAATCCAAAAACCTCTTAAAGTCTCTGACTTTAGACCCATTTCCTGTTGTAATGTACTTTATAAGTGCATTAGTAAAGTGCTTAGGATTAATGGTGCCTTAAAAAAGTTATTTCACATTAATCAGAGTGCATTTACACCAAGAAGACTAATTCAGGACAACATCATGCTTTATCAAGAAATTTTAAAAGGATATGGAAGGAAGAATAGGCCAAAAAGGTATTCCATGAAGATTGACCTCCAAAAGGCTTATGACACTGTAAACTGGAAATTCCTTAGAGTTATTCTGCTTTCCTTTGGATTTCATCCCATAATGGTGGAATGGATAATGAAAGGTGTTGAAACTTCTGCATTTACTGCGTGTCATAATGGTGAGAGGCACGAATATTTCAACAGAGATAGGGGATTGAGACAAGGTGGCCCAATCTCCCCTTATCCCTTCAGCGTGGTAATGGAAATGTTGACATTGATATTGCAGAGAAGAATTAGAAGCAATAAAGATTTCAAATACCACCATGGTTGCAAAGAATTAAAGCTTGTAAATCTGTGCTTTGCAGATGATTTGATGATGTTTTGTCATGGTGATCATGTGTCTGTTAGTATTATTAAAGGAGCCCTTCAAGAATTCAGTGATGTTTCTAGTTTATTCCCCAACATTAGTAAGAGTACAATATTCTTTGGAAGCTTGAAAATTATGAAAAAACTCAATTAAAAAACCTCTTGGATTTCAAGGAAGGGTCTTTGCCAACAAAGTATCTAGGAGTTCCTATGATAGCAAAGAGATTAAGTGTTTGTGACTGCAGAATCCTAATTGATAAAATCAAACACAGAACTGAAGACTGGAAGTATAAGTATCTTTCTTATGCTGGAAGGTTACAATTAATTTCTACTGTTCTTGAATCAGTGAGCATGTACTGGGCATCTGTCTTCCTTTTACCAAAAACCATTGTTAAAAAAATCAATGGAATTTTAAAAAGGTTCCTTTGGAGTAATGGGGATTCCTGCCAGAGGAAAGGCTAAGGTGACTTAGAAAAAGGTTCCTTTGGCTAAGGTTATGGGAGGTTTAGGTATTAAAAACCTTGAGACTTGGAATGAAGCTTTACTAACAAAACGTAAAATGGGTGCACATGATGAGGCTCAAAGAAAATAGTATTTGGAATGTGCAGTATAACACTAATGATAGTTGGAAGTGCTTAATGGAAATCAGATGTAAGATTGATTCTCACTTACAGTATAAGGTTGGAGATGGTATGAGTATATAAATATGTGGATTGATAGGTGGTATGATAATGGGCTGCTAATTGAGGCTATCTCACACAAAGACCTGTATGATGCTAGAATTCCCAAGATGATCACAGTCAGTGAAATGATTGAAGGGGGTGCTTGGAAGTGGCCTACTGAATGGAGGGATTATGGGTTATAAATAGTGAATATTCAAGCCCCAAGGTTGATATAGGGCTCTCATGATACGGTTATGTGGAGGAAGAATGATAATAGTCTAATTCCTTTTCATGTTAAGCATGTTTTGGACAATTTTTACTCACACATGGAGGAAGTTAGATGGCAAGATATAGTGTGGTTCAAACAGTGTATCCCTAAGCACTCCTTTTGTCTATGGTTAGCTTTGCTTGGAATACTTCTAATAAAAGACAAAATTATGTCTCGGGGTACACAATCTAGCCTACTCTGCCCACTTTGCAATGAGGTCAATGACTCACATAGTCATTTGTTCTTTCTATGCAAATTTTCTTAGGAAGTTTGGAGGATGATGGTGTGTAAAATGAAACTTAGAGCAGTGTCCTTCAAATTAGATGACATAGCTACTGAGTTATTAAGCATGAAAAGTGGCAATCATATTTGGAGTGTTGTTGGAAGACTATGCTATGCAGCAGCAGTATACTACATATGGCAAGAGAGAAATCAAAGAATTTTTAGAGGAGATTGAAGAGAAGCTAAGAAAGTGTATGCTGACATATGTGAAGTTATCCAGTTAAAGCTTATGAGTTTGAATGTAAAAGATTCAGAAGTTGTCAGAGATGTTATTGATATTTAGAAGATTCAACTTATTAAGCAGTTGATAAGAAGTATTTGATGGAGCAATATCCTGTGTTAGTATGTGATCAGTATGAATTGGTTAGTCCAAATGATTCTCATGGTTCTTTAAGAGGTGTTTGGGTTAAGTCCTACATCAGTTGCATGAGAAATTACAGAGGTGAGTTTTAAGTATATCTGCCAGTATATAGGTCTCTATTGGCCTGCTCTTCTCTTCCTAAGTCTATTGGAAGTTGAATAAGTCTTCTTTTATGTACTTCAAGAGATGGCTCTGTAACTTGGTATATCAGAGTCTTATATCTGTTTCATTCTTCTCTTCTCCTTAGTAGGCCGTTGTTAGGCAACTATGGAGTGTTTGGGATAAAACAGTTCATAAGTCTTTATATGTCATAAAGTGAGTTCCCTCTTGAGAAGGGTAAGTGAATTGGTGTAGCGGTGTATGCATCTAGGAATTATGAGGAGTGAAAGATGATCCTACATGGTCCTAGATATACATTGTTAAGGAGGTAATGGTTGGTCCTTATTCAAGGTGAGTGTTTTCTGATAAGTGGAGCCATTTCAGAGATGAAAATGTAGCTTGTCAGAAAGAGCCCTTGACTTGGAGGGGAAATGGGTTCCTAGTGATGCCACTCATCGTGCCCCTTTTTGACTATTGTGATTGTTGGTTGAATGGTCATAATGGGAAGATGTGGTAGAAATGTAGCTAGATGGTATGGTGTTCATAATAGTGAATTTCATCCTGCAAAAAGTTGGTGTGATGATTGAAAGATTTTCTTAGTTGTCTGAGTTTAGTATTACCAAATAAGTTGTATGTTTGTCTGATATTAGCTGATTTATGCTTCTTGTGTATATGATTTGGGATATGTCCAAATCATTGTATTTGATTCCTTTTGTTTGTACATTTATAAGTTTAATATATATTCGCCATTTTGCACCAAAAAAATAATAATAAATAAATTAAAATAAAAACCGGTTCAGGGAAATCCAATTTCAGTATAACTGAACTGCCGGATTGTAAACCGGTTTGCATATTTCTCTGTCGACCGGTTTAAACTGGGCCTGAAAATCGGTTTTTGAAACCAACCGATTTTTATATATAACAAAAAAAGTAAACAACACATTTAGGGGGTGCTTGGTTGAGGGGTATAAAGGCCTAATCAATGGGAAAGAAAATGAAACATGGTGCTTGGTTGGCTCTAATGCAATGACCCATTACCCAATAGTGGGTAATGAGCCATTATCCAATAAATTGAAGGGAATAGTTTCCTTACCATTTCCCTTTTCTTAGTATTCCCTTTGCCTTTCTCTTTCCCATTCCTTATTTTGAACCAAGCACACCCTTAGAATATTATATCAGAAAAAGGATCCGTAAACAACTCGTTCAAATCGTGATATTAGTTATGAAGCTTTGACTGTTTACTTTACTCAAGCTTGGATTTCCACTTCCTTCGTCATCAACTAATATCTCATATTTATTTTCAGTACTCTTCCAAATCATCATATTCGTTAATTGTATGTAGATTTTTTTTATTGTTGATTCGCTCGGCTTAGATCTCTACTTCATTCGTCCTCTATAATATCATCTTCAATCTTACTCGAAATGTAAGTAGGAAGTTCATATAAATATCAGTAAGCTGGTAAATAACTGTATCAAATTGTCAAATGTTTATACACAAATAAAATATACACACTCTAAGGATCCGTTAACATTTTCAATCCGTTGATATTTAGATGTTACACACAAAACTTTACATTAAATGTTATGGTTGGCATTAAGTTAGTTAATTGAACTTTTACATTTACTTCGAAAGTAACATATCAACACAGTGTATTTAATTTTTGTTGCTTGCTTTACTCAAGAATACAAAGTACAATTTGTAGCTGTTATATGACACCCCATTACTCGTATATAAGAGGGTTGGGTATTGAAGGTAAATCACACTCTCAAAACACAAAAACATTTTCAGAAACAAAAAATCACATTAGACTATTAGTCTAATAGTCTAATGTGATTTTTAAATTAGTTTCAGCTTGATGAACGATCATAATATTGATAGAGTAGCTAGTTGACATGTCAAAAAAAAAGGTCCATTTAGAGGTTGTTAAGATTTTGTTGCAAAGAGATATCATTAAGTTGGAAAATTTGACGTCAAGAAGTTTATATCTATATATATACTACATACTAATGCATTTAAGACTTCTTATAAAAGGAAGTCTTAAAAATGTAAGCCTACACATCTTACTATAATTAGTAATTCATATAATTAAATTCTACACTATAATAATTGCATTATAATGCACACTAATGACACATTAAATTTTAGTAGTAAAATGGATGTTACAAACTTATAATAATACAAATTTATAGTTGTAATTTTTATCATAAACATTCAAGTTTTACAAAGTTCAAATGAGTATAAGTATGGATATCTATATTTTTATTAATATACTTTACGAAAATTCAAACACGCATCTACTCTTTTCGAACTATCAAATGGGTAAACCGTCAAATACTGACTCTCATTGCATACCGCTTAAAGATCAAGATACGAGAAAAACTGACATGTTGGATACCGCTGCTGCTTTTTGCGGGTACTATGCTAGTAAATTAATTAACAATTGAAATTAGAACCATGTTTTATGCACATTTCTGCAATTACAAGTAACCCGTTGAAAGAAAGCTTATCAAAGATAATGGTATAAGACCCAAAAGTGATAAGAAAAAATTTAAATGATATGAATGAGAAATAATTATAACCACATATTTGAGATGTATCGATTTGAATTAGATGCATATTTATTCATTTAGATGCATTTCAATTAGTTCCGAATGTGATATTGAAGTGGCAATGATACAAAGCAATACTAACAACATACACAAATGACGAAAAATACATATAATTCGTTTAACTTGATGAAATGCATCAAGCATATGTATATGGGGTTATAGTACAAAAAAGTTACTAAAGTTTTCAAAAAAATTGTCCTAAGTTACTATAGTTTCATTTTGTTCATCCAGGTTACTGAACTTTGAAACTTTGTTCACTCAGGTTACTGAACTTATAAAATTATACATTCAAGTTACTAAACTTTGACAATCTGTTCACTCAAGTTACTGAACTTATCAAAAAATATACGTTCAGGTTACTCAGACTAACACTGAATTTATCAAAGTGTATGCTCCCGAAAGTTCAATAACCTAAGTGAACAAAATGAAACTATAGTAACTTAAGACAAATTTTTAGAAAACTTTAGTAACTTTTCTGTACCATAACCCTATGTATATGTATCTACCAAAGGGCTTATATCTCAATGGTACCACATGTTGTGTGAGAAGCTTCCCAACCAAACGGATTTATAACAAATAAGATACAAAGTTTTAAAAACAAAACTACGATATATACTTGAAAAATATATTTTACGACTACTAATAGTAAACATCGACGTAAATATAGTTTCAGAACTAAACATATAAACAAGTATGTACGGGTGATATAACTTTCATAAATTGCATACACGACATTATTGCACGACCTAAAACATATTATTACTCTAGGTTGCGGTTAGGGTATTGCGCCTCGATCCTTCGTGCACACTTTTGCTAAGTAGCATATTATCATTAGCTTAAAGTGAGTTTCATAGCCCACTTTTACTCGTTTAAATTACTTTATAAACTCTTTGGGGGAGATACATGCTCGTTTTACTTAAATATTTTACTCGATTTCCGAAATACTTTACTTGTTTATCAAAATACGTTACTCGCTTTACTTAAATACATGATTTGTATTTACCTACAAACACAAGTACTCATAACATTTATACGTTTATGCTACGCTACACTTTTTATACTTTTCGGACATGATGTGTGGCTTTATTACGATATGTGCCTTAATGTGTTAAACTTATTCTTGATTGCGTATTCTTTAGCAACTGTTTAACTTCTGGATGGAGCCGTTGGAGAGGTATTGATAGTACTATTGGGCTGACGCCCCCACCCTTGTGTCCCTTATTCTTGACCTTGGGTGAATATAATCTGGTATTCTTGTGTAAACTTGTCATGAGGTTCAGTTGGTTGTTATTCTTTACATTAAGTACCTGCATATATCGTATACACATATGTCTTACTCATAACGCTTTCAAAACTTACGCTTTTTGAATATGAACTTATATGTGGACCTAAGATGTTACAAGTTTTGTATGGACGGGATTTGTAACAGGATTAGGTTGGCATATACTTGTCATGAGAATTAAATCATAAAAACTTTTCATTTTATTTGAAACAAACTTATGAATTCACCAACCGCTGTGTTGACACCTTTTAGCATGTTTATCTCAGGTCAGTAAAGGGATAACGGTTGCATAGCGCATAGAGTCATATGGCATGTTCTGGAGACTTATGCTTTTATCGTTTACCATTCGATATGTTTTAAAACACTTATGAATTATTATACTTTGGGACCTTATGTTGTAACTTTGGTTTTATTATTCGAATGGTAACTTTTCAAAACGTCTCATTTAGATGTCGTTTTCTATAACTTAAACTTTATACTATGAAGTAATACCCTCGTTTAGCTTCCCCTGCTATCCGAAAATGGGGGTGTTACAATTGGATAAATGATTTTTCAAACAATTTAATTCAATTGATTTCACTCAATCCAAGAGAATAAGGTACAATAATAAAAAAACATAAACAAAAAAATAATAATAATAAAAAATAAAAAATAATTAAAAATAAAATAAAGAACTATTATGCTGGCAATGACGGTGCCACACGCGAAAATGCCAGATTTGATGTGGTTGTGGTTATTCGCGCCACACCAAAACGCACCATACCCCGTCCTCTAAGAGGCCTTGGTACAGTGGCTGATGGCTCAAGCCATAGCCGACGGCTCAAGTCTCTGGCGCCACAAACCATACTCGACCTCGTGCCATCATGTCTCGATCGGTAATTACCAGCTCACGCCATCCTCTTTCTTTTTTCCTTTTTTCTTGAATAGTTACCATTGAGATTCTTTGCTTCAATGGAGGATTTGAGATTTGTTGAAGAAGATGACCCACATAACCTAAAAAGTTATTTTAGTGTATTAGTGTTGTACTTTTATTAAAAAGTTCACTTTTAACCCTTCTAGGCCATCCATTTTCTACATGTAGATTAGATTGTGTACGTAGTATATATTTAAAATTTTAGAATGAACACATAGTTGTGATCAGTAAACATATATGGCTATATAATGTTAAATAAGAAGAACACAAGTTATGATACTCATTTTAACGTCACTGTTTGGATAATAATATTTAATGTACTTTTTTAATTTCATGTATTTTTTTTATTTATGTAATGTGTTTTTTATGAATGAAATTAACTTTAGTTGTACATATTGTTTTATTTAAAAATGAAAAAAATTATATATGAAAAAGTCTAACAGCACCACAAAAACTGGGGTTATGCTGTTTTGGTGCCATAATTGTCATGAAAAAAAATGCTGAGATGACATCATTTTTTCCGATAACACCACCCACGACACCAAACGACACCTTACGCTCTAACAATATTCACCCAACCATAGTTAAATAGTAACCATCTCCACAGTGACATTTAATTACTTACCCACCAACTGACTCCTTTATAATACAGTACTCTTTTTCATTTATTTAACATTACCATTTTCACAGGCCATACCCCACCTTGCATTCCATATCCATTCATCACTCATTCACTCTCCCTTTCAAAAGGTGGATGCAACTTTCATCTCGGTTAGCTTCTTTTATTATTACATAAAACTCAATTTACTGCTTCAATATTTTTTTATAAATCGATTGTTTTAAATGTTTAATTTTTTTGATTCTGCATTTTAGTACAAGTATTGGTTATTTTTGATGAAATTAGTTTGGTTGAATTGTTAATTGTGATATACATTTGGCATTTTTGTTTATACCAATGGTAAATTATCAACAAAAAAAAAAAAAAAAAAAAAAAAAAAAAAAAAATCATGTTTGTTAGGGATTTGTAACTGATTTTAGTGTTTGTGTGATTTTAGTTTTTTTTGGATTAATTATTAATTTTAATTTCAACTTTAGAAGTAGAAATGTTGCGAAAAAATTGCAATGTCTATATTCTAGGATACTTAGGAAGTTAGATTATGTGATTGATTATATATGGTGAATTGTTGATAGCGCATCTTTGCTTTGATCTGGTCGTTAATGTTTACTTGAATTTGAATGATTGTCGTTTACTAGGGAAACTACTTTTTAAATCATTTTGGATAGGATAATAATGAAATGCTGAAAGTTATGAATTGGGGTTATCCTAAACTGAATATAAAATATGTGAATCGTTTATGGTCTTGAGTGCCGATTACATGGATGACATTAAGGAGTCATAAATTCATGTTGGTAAGCTTATAAGCTTTAAAAGTTGAGCTAATGAGCTTTATAAAAGCTCATACTACATTATTCTAATTGTGCTATTTTTGTGTTAAAGTATACTAGGTATCACTATTAATATATGGTTTGATTCTAATTTGTATTTCTAAGAAATAATGTGGTGTTAATGTTTTTCATCATTTTGCAGACGAATTGTTACATTGCCATGGTTCTACTTCCCCTTAGTTTTTACCGGACGACATAATTAGCAACATGTGTACAAGACTTGATCATCTCAAAGTCACCCGTATGAGATTCAAGAATCAGAGTCTTAGAAACTTGACTACGTCGCGGGCTTTTGCTCGGGATCACAATCGAAGAGTTATGAATTCAAATTGGGTGATCTAGAACACTATGGTATAAATTTAGGTGAACACGGTCTCTAGAGTTTAATTGTGTGTTGGGTAGCGTTTTCCTTTTTAATGTAGTGCTCTACGGTTCCTTGCGGGTACTTAATCTCGCAAATGGGCACGTCACCGGAATGTCGATCGACATTCGGAATCCTCCTTTTAACCAGACCTCTTTTGGGCGCATTCATGGATTTAAGATGTTGGCAGACCCTCGAAGTGAGTTCAACTACATCTATCATCCATGCACAAGTGATTCAGCAAGAAATTATGTATTTTGAGTAGTGATCTACCTCTGAGAATTGGAGGTGTATTGTTACTCAAGTGGTAGATAGTCTCATAAATGTGAATACTCGGTATCCCAAATTTATGATCTTTGAGTCTCGAAGAATGCATTTTGTTTCTTTTAGTGAGGAATTCTGCTCTTTTGAACAACATGCTCACCATTTTACGCAACAAGCTTTTACGCAGGAAGGTGTGTTTGATGAATGAGGAAGGTGCCCATGTTATGGACGAGCTTGTTAATCTTTGGGGAAGAGGATCCCATGGCTAGTTTGTGATACTTGAAAGTAATGACCAAGATTTTTTTAATCTTAGGATATGGGGTATAATCTTGTTCTGATTTAATGGGAACTTGAGTAGGGTAGAGAGTTTATATCGCGAATACAAGCCGACTTGCTGCCAGATGAGGCTTATGATCTAAGCAATCCCGTATTGGACGAATTAGATGAGTTGTTCACTTGACCTTCTCAGCATATCTACGAGGAACCAACTTCAACTTCCTAGTAGATGTGCTGAGAAGGTCAAGTGCACAACTCCGTCTACTACTTCCTCCAATAGGGGATTGCTTAGATCATAAGCCTCTGGAAGCAAGTCATCTTGTATTCGGGATATAAACTCCACCCTACTCGAGTCCCTATTAAACATAACAAGTTTATACTCTATATCCTAAGATTAAACGGATCTTGTTCATTACTTTCAACTACCACAAACCAGCCATGGGATCCCTACCCTCAAAATTAACAAGCTCATCCATAACATGAGCACTTTCCTCATTGCTCAAACATACCCTCCTCGGCAAAAGCTTGTTGCGTAAGATAGTGAGCATGTTGACTCAAAACAACATGAATTCCCTCTCTAAAAGAGACAAAATGCTTCAAGACTCAAAGATCATAGATTTGGGATCCTGAGTATTCACATTTAAAAAATGTCTACCGGTTGTGTAACAATCCGCCTCGAATTTTGAGAGGTAGATCGGTACTCAAAACACATCACTTCTCGCTTAATCACTTGTGCATGGATGATGATGTAGTTGAATTCACTTTGAAGGTTTGCCAACATCTTAAATTCATGAATGCGCCTAAAAGAGGCCGGGTTAAAAGAAGGGTTTGGAATGTCGATTCTGGTGATGTGCCTATTTAGATTAAGTACCCGCAAGGAACCATAGGGTACTACATTAAAAAGGAAAATGCTACCCAACGTGCATTTCACCTCAAGAGATTGTTCACCTACATTTATACCATAATGTTCTAGATTTACTATCACATATTTTATCGAGTACCCTAAGAGTGTTTAGTAGAGAGGGATAGAGGAAGAGAAATGGAAATGACTCGATTTCCATTGTTCGGTGGCCTAAAAAAAAAGGGGGGGGATGGGGGGGGGGGGGGGGGGGGGGGGGGGGGGATATTGGATATCTCGAGATTTGGCATCCTTTGTATTTTGATGTCATTTACATTTGGAGTGGAAATCAAATTTGTTTACAAAAAATCTCCGTATTTTTTTATCGAGAATTTGGACTGGCTACCCAAAAAGTTAATATAAATAGAGAATTACGTGCTAGTCACACTTTTCGAAACCTTAGCCACAACTTCCATTGGTGATTTGGTTAGCGCTCAACACCTTCATCATCCCTATTGATCGCGTCTCCGGTAAGAGTCTCATCCCCTTGTTGGTGCTGAGCAATTTTGTCATATGATAATTTAACTAAAAAGCATCATTAATACGTGATATTTGAACATCATTTACTTCACTGTGTTCATGGTTTTTCTTGATAGACATGCTAGTAATAAGGGGGATTGTACATTAGTAACTCATAAAGTACCTTTTATATGTAGGCATGGCTGATTCTAGTAAGGTTAAATGCAAAGATAAAGGTAAGGTAAGACCCAAAAGAACTTGGACACGGGAAGAAGATCAAAAGCTAATTGATGCATTACTGCAATTGAATGCGTCTGGCAAGTATGCTGCAGATAACAGCTTCAAACCAGGATATAATCAAGCTGTTAAAACTTTGTTAGATGTAAGTCTTCCGAATTCTGAGTAAAAGCAGAACCGCATATAAAGTCTAGGCTGAAGACGTTGAGGAGTAACTTTAGCTCTTTTCATGACGTGGTTCTCGGCTCAAGTACAAGTGGATTCGGTTGGGATCTGGAAAAATTCATTCTCACTGCCCCTGAAGATGTATGGATGGCTACTTGAAGGTATTTTGGACAAATTATTGTGTTTAATTGATTAAATATTTTGACTATATTGTCACAACCAAATAAAAATGAATTCGTCTTCATTGTCATTTTGCAGACTCATCCAAAAGCACCTGCTTTTAAGGATAAACCATTCCTTCTTTATCACAAGCTTTCCACCATCTTTGGTAAAGATAGAGCTAGCGGGCTCTAGCTACTGATCTTGTAGATGAAAGAATGTAAGTGAAACACTAGACTACAACAATTGATCTTGAAGATCAAGATATCGATATGTTTGCAGATCCTTCTCCACGAGGCGTGGATGGTAAGAGTAACAAACGCAAAAGAGGCAAGATTGATGAGTGGCTGTTTGATAAAACTGTATTGTTTAGCACTGAATGAATCAAAATGCTGAACAATTCAAAGGCGCTGAACGAAATGACTCTGAATTAAAAAATTGTTTGATAAATGTTTTTGTAGCGTCTCTGAATAAAATAAAATTACCATTTTAACTTATAGTGAATTTTGTACGTAAATGACACCAATATAGATCTTAAATAATAATATCATCACAAAAAATCTTACAAGTATAATTTAATGGGTTTGTCTAACATGTGCCCTAAAGCACAAGTTAAGCACACTGGGTCCAACAGAAAAGGACACAGGGATCCACAAAAATTGTACTTTCTGTGGATCCCTGTGTCCTTTTCTGTGGGACCCGGTGTCCTTTTTATGTGCTTAACATGTGCCCTTAGGGCACAAGTTAGAAAAATCCTAATTTAATAATCATACAATTTCATAGTATCTATTTACAAATTACTTAGACCAAATCTTTTGTTATTTAAAATTATATAAGTACAGTGATGTTGATATCACATTTGCTTAACATGTGCCCTTAGGGCACAAGTTAGAAAAATCCTAATTTAATAATCATACAATTTCATAGTATCTATTTACAAATTACTTAGACCAAATCTTTTGTTATTTAAAATTATATAAGTACAGTGATGTTGATATCACATTTCCATCACTCACAGTACATTTGATTTTTAAATTCAATAAAAGTACGGGAGTAGCCTAGCATTAGGGAGGTACATATGGAGCCTACTGAATCATTTAGTGCACTGCCTCATACAAAATCGCTCGGCACGAAATGAACCACTCAGTATCTATTTTTTAAATTGTCAAACTACTGACCGATTAATTTTTACCTAATAAGTGTTGAATGATTTGATTCAATGGTAATCAAACACACCCGAATATGTATTCTGAGTCATGCAGCACTTTTAGTAAACACTATCACTTCCATTGGGAATGAAATGAATGTGAACTTAAGCAAAAGGGCTAACGTCCACGAAAGAAAAAGTTCAAAGTGAGACACTGAGACTGATTTGATGAGGAGGGTGCAAAATGATATTGGTTCTTTACCAGGCATCATGAGGAAGCGAATTAAGCAATAGATGTTATTGGGAAGTGTCTTTTGAAAGCTGAAGGACTTTTCGGGTATGACGAGGGGAAGAAACTCCGAATGGTTAAAATGGTTGCTAAAAAATCCACAGAATAGGTGTGTGATATTTAGCAAACCGTTTATATTAAGCCGTTGAATCTACTGGTACATGTAGAGATGGCAACGGGGCGGGGAATGTCGGGGATTGTATGTACCATCCTCGTCCCCGTTTTCACTCTCCATCCCCGTCCCCATCCCCATCGGGGAATTGCTTTACATCCCCATCCACATCCCCAATGGGGATCGGGGATCCCCGTGGGGATTCGGGGATTTTCAATCCTTATCGATCCTTATGAACTAACTTAAAGTTTCCACCAACTCATCGAAAATATAGAGAATTTTCTTTCAAGAAACGTGCGTACATCGCACATAGTTGGATTCATTATAATTTCAATTCAACTTTAAAGCATCCTCAACATTGTAACATCACATATAACATAAAAATAATATGTATAATATGTGTCTAATGAGACAAAATAATAGGTAATATGTAGTTGGTGCTTATGCTCTAATTCTAAAGGTACTTGATTTTATAAATATCACATATGCATATAAATATATATGTCGATACTCATAAACATATATACATATACATATACTAGTTAATCGAGTATGGATATAACATATAAATTCTAAATACTTATACACTATAAAGATCGGAGTCGGGTTCGGGGATTTATGTTATCCCCATCCCCGCCCCATCTCCGGTTTCATATTTTGGGGATTCCTCATCCCCGTCCCCATACCCGGTCAACTCGGGGATTCCCCAGTCAAAATCGGGTTTGAGGAACGGGTCCCCATCGGGGTACGGATTTTTTTGCCATCCCTAGGTGCATGCGAATAGCTCCTTTTGTACGAAGCTACTTGTTGGTAAAGCTAGCTACTTCTGTAGTTCTGTATGAAGCTAAATGTTTCTTTAGCTGAAGTCTGATTATCTATATGTTCGTTATTATCGTTCTTAAGTTTAAATTATTTTAGAAGTGAAATACAACTAAAATATGAAAATGAATTGAGGGCAATGTTGTAATTAAAATCGATTTTTATTTCTTTGTCCATCCTTACCAAACGGTAGAATTGATTCTCATATGTCAATTGTTGTCACCAAAAAACAATGGAATTTACTCAACTTTTCTATTCAATTTTAGTTCTCTAAAATTGTTCTCTACTTCGAGCAAAAGCCTGCAACGTAGTCAAGTTTCTAAGACTCTTATTCATGAATCTCATATGGTTGACTTCGAGATGATCAGGTCGTGTGCATATGTTGCTTGTTATGTTGTCCGGTAAACGATTGAAATGGTTTTCACTAAGGGGAGAAGAGCCATGAAAATGTTGGAAAATTTAGTGCACTTGTGGGATTAGTTCACACCTTGTAATGGGTTAGGAGGTACGGAGTGTACACCCATAAGGTCCATGAACACCCTGACTCTTATAGTGGTTTGTATTGGTAGTACTGGTGAAAGTACTGCTTGGTGAAAGTACTGCTTGTGGAAAGTACTGCTTGTGGTTTCCACTGATAAACAGTGTTTCCACTGATAGGCAGTATTTCCACTGAAGTGGTGTATCCACTGATAGTGCTATGAAAGTACTGATAAGCAGTGTTTCCACTGATAGGCTGTACTTCCACTGCAAGTGAAAGTACTGCTAGTGGAAAGTACTGCTTATGGAAAGTACTGCTAAATGGCAGTTACAACTTCTTTATGACCACGTTTAATTGGTCATATAACCACTAACGGCTATAATGGGGATAATTATGAGGCTATTAATGGGCCGATTAATACTCATAATTCCATTGGAATAGCTCAAGAGTAACCTCCTATATATAGGAGACCTGAACATGCATGAAGAACACACAGAAAACACTAAGCACTTATAAGCGCAAGGGTTATTGAATTGTGCCTAATTCTATAACTGCATTTGGTCTTATCCCAAGTAGATATTCGTGATACCCAGGCATTAGGGTCGAATAGTTTACTTTGGAAAGTGATTACACGATTCCAAGTGATATCCGGTAACCACCAAGTGGTATCTGTTACTACTAACAGTTTGTTTGTTTCTGCTGAAGAGTTGCACATTTCTGCTGAATTGATTATCTTCACCCTGCTTTGGGACGAATAACCTCCAACAATCAAAGTAAACTATTTAGTGATAATCAATGGCAACTGCTGCTATGAAACATATGGCTTCAAACTTTGCAAAGCTGGACAAGTTTGAAGGGGTGGACTTTAGGAGGTGGCAGAAGAAGATGCACTTCTTGCTGTCAAGCATGAGTGTGGTCTATGTGCTGACTACTCCAATTCCTGATGATGGTGGGGATGATGCTACTGTGGAGCAGATCAGGAGGAGGAGCAAGTGGGAGAATGATGACTACATATGCAGAGGTCTTATTCTGAATGGTATGTCTGATTCTCTGTTTGATATTTATCAGAACTCTGAATCTTCCAAAGAACTGTGGGATTCCTTGGATGCCAAATATATGGCTGAGGATGCATCAAGTAAGAAGTTCCTTGTTAGTAATTTCACAAATTACAAAATGACTGATTCAAGACCAGTTATGGAACAATACAATGAACTTCTTGGAATACTTGGAAGGTTTACACAACACAATATGCACATGGATGAGGCTATTTCAGTCTCTTGTGTTATTGACAAACTTCCTCCTTCTTGGAAAGATTTCAAGCATATCTTGAAACATAAGAAAGAGGAATTAACTCTGGTTGAGTTGGGCAGTCATCTGCGCATTGAGGACTCTCTCAGGCTGCAGGATAATGACAAGCCAAAGAGTAGCACTGCTACTTGACCATCTGTTGTCAATATGGTGGAGCATAACAACTCCACCAGGTACAATGACAACAAAGGCAAGCGCAAACATCATGATAACACAAGGGCGGATCCTAACAAGAAGGCAACACCTACTTGTTGGAAATGTGGCAAGACTGGTCACATTAAAAGGGACTGCAAGGGTGTTAATGTTGGTGGTAAAGCCAATGGATCAGGCACTAAAAGTTCAGGGAGTGGTGGTTCAGCCAACTCACTGAAAGGTCAGAATATGTTTAATAAGTCTTTTCAGATTTATTATGTTACATATGTATCTGAATCTTTTTATGTGCAGGATGATGATGTTGCGTGGTGGGTTGACTCTGGTGCAACAGTTCATGTGTGCAAAGATAGAAGTTGGTTCAAGACTTATGAGTCACTGAATGATGGTTCTATTCTTCACATGGGAAATGAGTCAACAGCCTTGGTGCATGGTCGTGGTTGTGTAGATCTTAGGTTTAGTTCTGGAAAGATTGTAACTTTGTTTAATGTTATTCATGTTCCTGATATAAGGAAAAACTTGGTTTCAAGTAGTGTTTTGAATAATCATAGATATAAACAAGTTATTAAATCTGATAAATTTGTTCTTTCTAAATGTGGTGTTTTTATTGGTTTTGGTTATTTATGTAATCAAATGTTCAGGCTTAATATTATCACTGACAGTGTTATTTCAGCTTTTGTGACCACATATGATCAGAGTGATTCTAACCTTTGGCATGCTAGACTTGGTCATGTTCACTATAAAAGGATGCAAGATATGTCTAGGGATGGTTTAATCTCTGCTTTTGACATGGACACTGAAAAGTGTAAAACTTGCATGTTGACCAAGATAACCAAGAAACCCTTTCAGGGTATTAGTCGTGAGACTAAGATCTTGGAGCTTATTCATAGTGACCTGTGTGATTTGCATGCCACTCCTTCTTTGGGGAATAAGAAGTACTTTATGACATTTATTGATGATGCTTCTAGATTTTGTTATGTCTATCTATTACATACCAAGGATGAAGCATTAGATAAATTCAAAGTGTTTAAAACTGAAGTTGAATTACAACTTGGGTCTTTAATCAAAAGATTAAGGACTGATAGGGGAGGTGAGTACATGGATACTCAGTACTTTCAGTCTGTTGGAATAATCCATGAAACGACTGCCCCTTATACTCCTCAGCAAAATGGTATTTCTGAAAGGAAAAACAGGGTGCTTAAGGAGATGGTTAATTCCATGTTGTCCTATTCAGGACTGAGTCAAGGGTTCTGGGGTGAAGCTATGTTAACAGCTTGCTATTTGCTAAATAGGGTTCCCAACAAAAGGAACAAAGTTACCCCTTATGAACTCTGGACTAAAAGGAAACCCAACCTGAATTATCTCAAGGTTTGGGGTTGTAGGGCTGTTGTAAGACTCCCTGATCCAAAGCAAAAGACTTTGGGTGAAAGAGGCATTGACTGCATCTTTGTTGGATATGCTGAGCATTCCAAGGCTTTTAGGTTCTATGTTATTGAACCTAATGAACATGTTTCAGTTAACACAATAATTGAATCAAGGGATGCAGATTTTGATGAGAATAGATTCTCATCAGTCCCTAGACCAAGTCAGAGGATTCCTAATGGAACTCATGACACTGGTGTATCAGAGGTCCCTGATGATGAACCATTAGTGGTCCCTGATGAGGTTGTGGTTCAGCAACCTGAACCTGTGCTCAGAAAGAGCAAAAGGGTCAGGACTCCAAAGTCATTTGGACCTGAGTTTCAACTATACTTAGTTGAAGGTACTAGGGATGAGGTCTCAGACCAATACTCCTATTGCTTCATTGTTGAGGATGATCCCAAGACATTTGAAGAAGCAATGAAGTCCCAGGATATTGCTTTCTGGAAAGAAGCAATCAATGATGAGATGGATTCCATCATGGGCAACAACACTTGGGTGTTGGTTGATCTACCACCTGGTTGCAAACCTTTGGGTTGCAAATGGATTTTCAAAAGGAAAATGAAGGTAGATGGAACTATTGAAAAGTTCAAGGCTAGACTAGTCATTCAGGGCTTTAAACAAAAGTCAGGAATAGACTATTTTGATACTTATGCCCCTGTGGCTCGTATCAGTACCATAAGACTGCTGATTGCTATGGCATCTATTCACAATCTGGTTATTCATCAGATGGATGTGAAAACAGCTTTCTTGAATGGTGAATTGGAAGAGGAGGTTTACATGAACCAACCTCAGGGCTTCATCATGCCTGGCAATGAAAACAAGGTGTGTAAGCTGATTAAGTCTCTTTATGGACTGAAGCAGGCACCTAAGCAATGGCATCAAAAATTTGATGAAGTGGTTTTGTCTAGTGGTTATGTTCTTAACCAAGCTGAAAAATGTGTATATAGCAAATTTGATGAATCTGGTAAAGGAGTCATCATTTTTCTATATGTTGATGACATGTTGATCTTTGGCACTGACCAAAATCAGGTTGACCTGACAAAGGAATTTTTGTCATCAAGGTTCTCCATGAAAGACATGGGGGAGGCTGATGTTATCCTTGGTATAAGGATTAAACATGAAAGTAATAGAATTTCTATCTCTCAGTCTCATTATATTGAGAAGGTACTGAGAAAATTCAATTACTTTGATTGTACTCCAGTGAGTACACCTATGGATACTTGTGAGAAGCTGATGCCTAATCATGGCAAGGCTGTATCTCAACTTGAGTATTCTAGGGTAATTGGCTGCCTGATGTATGCCATGACTTGTACAAGGCCTGATATTGGTTTTGCAGTGGGAAAATTGAGCAGGTATACTAGTAATCCTAGTGCTCATCACTGGCAAGCAGTTCAGAGGGTACTGAAGTATTTGAAGAGAACTATGGATTATAGTCTCTCATATACTGGTTACCCATCAGTGTTGGAAGGTTACACTGATGCAAGTTGGATCAGTAACACTGAAGACAATTCGTCTACCAGTGGCTGGGTATTCCTACTTGGTGGAGGTGCAATTTCTTGGGCATCCAAGAAGCAAACTTGCATCACCAGTTCAACAATGGAATCTGAATTTGTGGCCTTAGCTGCTGCTGGTAAAGAAGCTGAATGGTTGAAAAACTTGCTCCTTGAGATTCCATTGTGGCCTAAACCTATAGCACCTATTTCTATCCGGTGTGATAGTGCAGCTACATTGGCTAAGGCTTATAGCCAGATGTACAATGGTAAGTCTAGACACTTAGGTGTCAGACATAGCATGATTCGTGAGCTTATCATGAATGGTGTGGTATCTATAGAGTTTGTGAGATCTCAACAGAACTTAGCTGATCACTTGACGAAGGGTCTGGCTAGAGACTTGGTTATAAAGTCTGCTAAAGGGATGGGTTTAAGTCCAACTTAGTCACTGAATGCTAGGACACCCAACTCCCTCCTAAGGAAACTTGGGAGCTGAGTTCAATGTGGAAAGCTGAACATTCAGTGGACTGGAGCACATGTTTATGTACATCCCAAGGTTGTGCTCAGAACCTGCTGAAAGGAGGATGAAGTCTTTACTTCTTAATGGTTAATTTTCTTTGAAAAAGTGCTTGGCAGGAGCATGACTAAAGAGGAACCACCTATGTAAATGTTGAAGTTTTGCCGCTACAGGAAGCTTTGGACTTTTAGCTTTTACAACATTTATGAATTTGGATATGGACACATGGCTTGTATAGTGTCAGGAGCTGATAAGTGTTTGAAAACTTGTGTGTATTTTATCTTCAGGTATTCAAATGGGTTGAAGGGTTCAATTCTTAGAACACCCTGATTCTCGAATATTTGAACGTGTAATTTACTAAGATGGAAATTCAATCCTCAGGATATTTTCGTTTATGCACATGTTTTGATTGATGTTTATTTTTCATGCAAAGGAAGTGAACTAAATTTGGGGAGGATTGTTGGAAAATTTAGTGCACTTGTGGGATTAGTTCACACCTTGTAATGGGTTAGGAGGTACGGAGTGTACACCCATAAGGTCCATGAACACCCTGACTCTTATAGTGGTTTGTATTGGTAGTACTGGTGAAAGTACTGCTTGGTGAAAGTACTGCTTGTGGAAAGTACTGCTTGTGGTTTCCACTGATAAGCAGTGTTTCCACTGATAGGCAGTGTTTCCACTGAAGTGGTGTATCCACTGATAGTGCTATGAAAGTACTGATAAGCAGTGTTTCCACTGATAGGCTGTACTTCCACTGCAAGTGAAAGTACTGCTAGTGGAAAGTACTGCTTATGGAAAGTACTGCTAAATGGCAGTTACAACTTCTTTATGACCACGTTTAATTGGTCATGTAACCACTAACGGCTATAATGGGGATAATTATGAGGCTATTAATGGGCCGATTAATACTCATAATTCCATTGGAATAGCTCAAGAGTAACCTCCTATATATAGGAGACCTGAACATGCATGAAGAACACACAGAAAACACTAAGCACTTATAAGCGCAAGGGTTATTGAATTGTGCCTAATTCTATAACTGCATTTGGTCTTATCCCAAGTAGATATTCGTGATACCCAGGCATTAGGGTCGAATAGTTTACTTTGGAAAGTGATTACACGATTCCAAGTGATATCCGGTAACCACCAAGTGGTATCTGTTACTACTAACAGTTTGTTTGTTTCTGCTGAAGAGTTGCACATTTCTGCTGAATTGATTATCTTCACCCTGCTTTGGGACGAATAACCTCCAACAGAAAATGTGACGATTGTTCTGTAAAATGATGAAAAACATTAACACGACATTATATATGACTCAAAATACTAATTAGAATCACACCATAGATTAATGGTGATACCTAAGTATACTTTAACACATAAATAGCACAATTAGAATAATATAGTATGAGCTTTTAGAAAGCTCATAAGCTTTATTTTTATAGCTTGCCAACATGAATTTATGAGCTGAAATAAGCCATAAACTCAAACTGAAAAACTCAGAAGCCCTAAAAGTTGAGCTTATTAGCTATTTAAAGTTCGCCATCAAAATTGAGCTCATTAATTAGCTTTTAAAAAGGTTTCAACAAGCTAATAACCGAACAAATAAGCAAAAACATGTTGAGTTTATAATACATGATATAGAATAAAACATGTAGACATCAAGAGTACACAGCGGAAGACTTAAAGATCATAACAAATAAATAATTAACTGAAAGTATGCGTAACGTACCTCTTGCGAATGTCAGATCTCTTGAGCAAAACAAAGAAGTGGTTTAAAGAGTTGTCCCTTACCGTTCTACAACTCAAACCAATTGGTGTAAGAATAGTGTCTTACTACCACGTTCTTGTACACACGAATTAACCAACGAATCAAGCGATTGCTAGATCTAACACAAGTCCTCGTTTTAAGGAAAAACGAAACCAAACTCCCTAACAATGGGGTGTTCGGCCGAATAAGGACAAGAGAGAGGAGAGGAGAGATCTAGGGTTAATTCAATGCACAAAGTTATGAAAAACCCTAGAACCTAGCCTAGTTTATATAGTGAATGGAAAACTTTGGGAACAAGTTAGGGCTTGGGTTGAGAACCCATTCCCTTGACCGGCCACTAGACAAGCCCAAGAGAAACCCATAACTTTTCCTTTTCAAGATTTTTCATTACTAGTCCTTTCTCTTTTCATTTAACGGTCGTTAGTCATTTTTCCGTTAAATACTTAACAATCGTTAACCGGACTTAATGTGCAATAATTAATCGTAAACATTAACATTAATTATTTAACTTTAATTCTCATTCGCTAATGTGTGCAATCCC
Source organism: Chrysanthemum seticuspe (assembly GCA_019973895.1). Lineage (NCBI taxonomy): Eukaryota > Viridiplantae > Streptophyta > Magnoliopsida > Asterales > Asteraceae > Chrysanthemum > Chrysanthemum seticuspe. Next base: position 291,971,391 of record BPTQ01000005.1, read on the forward strand.
TTGGTCACGAGTTCGAATCTGGACATTTACGTATTTGTAAATATATACATTTCCAACAGCTCCCACTTGGATATGTTTACAAAACGTGAAATGACATTGGTTAGCGTCTAGCAACACGCCAATGCCCCCAGTACAACTCGTGTATGGTTTTCTGGAGAAAAACCAAGTTTTGATGATTCATCATCATATTCATCCTTTTGTTTCTAATACCATGTTAATAAGAATATGGATATCACTTATTTCTTAACTAACTATTCTGTTTCTCGCTTTATGTGATTGATTAAGATTATCAATTCTTCTGAACATATTCCAGAAGACCTTGGGCATGGCCATGCAAACATCTTAACAACCCTACGAGGGGCCCAGCAGTATTATACTTCAAAATAAATTTTAAGGAAACAAATCCCGTTTTGACTACAAGCAGAAATCATAAATTTCGCAACACTTCTGAAAACAACCCTTATAACTACCAGTTACGTATAGCGTTAGATTGCTTCACAAAAATGCACTACATCCATGACATATCTCTGGTATCTCAAGTCAGAGGATAAATATCCATGATATACTTAATGACAAAGATCCATAAAGTATTATCATGTGGGTGGGATAAGTCCTATACTCAATTCATTGAATATCATCTGAAATTTGTCATGCTACGCATCAATATACTTTCAAGTATATTCTAACTAATACTCAGATTTGTCTTAATTCAATATCATTCCCATGTTATTGATTGACAACGGACTATTTAGAATAACTTAAGTTATTCAAGGATTTAAACATGCAAATACATGACACAATATTATAAATGAAATTAAACGTATACCGTACTTTAATTCATTATAAATAATAATTGTTTAACATCCTTTATCCAAATACTAAATAGATCAATGCATGATTAATACTAGTTAATGAATTTTGCCACAAGTCATGAGAATCATACTTGTTGACAAGGCATAATTTCAATTAACTTTGATCTATAGGAATTTTGAGAATACTTTTTTTTTCTTGTATGTGTTAACACATATCTTGATATTGTCATAACATTCCATGATGTGCGTGACAACATGAACCACCTTTTATGACAAACATCTTTCAAAACTTAAAGTTTAAAGTATTCTTTATTCTTTAATGTATAATGCAACTATGCCCTTAGCGGAACATAATTAGTCAACATGGTCATCATCAAGGATACCATGACTAGAACTGAGTGTCATCTCAATTATACTAGCATCATTGTGAACAACAATATGCTCTTTAAACATCCGTAAACTTTGAACAGTTATAGTGTAATGTTGGTGCCTACCAAAACTCAAGTTTGTTGGCAATGACAATTATGAAACACTTGTCATATTTTCATCCATAGAATCTAGGAGCATCTCCAGATTGTGGAATGTGATTTTAAATCCAAACATATTCCTTTTAAAATATTTATTACACTAACAACTTTCAATGTTGTCAAATCATCTTGTAATCAAGCATGACACAACAATCTTAAAACATGATGTACATGATGAATCTTCAAGTTAGACTTTAAGATCTCATTATATATCCATCATGTTCTATAAGACTCATTTATTTTACCGCATATGTTTAAAATAATAAACATATATTCCAAGGTTATATATCTTATTTCCAAATCTTACAAACGAAGTTTCATTCCCAACTAAAACTTAATTTTGGTGGAATGTAGTTGCCCATACAACATATAAGATTTAAAAATAATACTCCCACTAGCTTTCAGGAATACTTATGAGCTATCTTATTTTAATTATTAAATCAAATATGGATTTAATATTAAACATAAGAATCATCTCCTAGATGCATGCATATATCCATTTATGGATTCTTGCATTTTGTACATATTTAAAGATTATTTGAATTTATAAAACTACTTTGTATTACTTATCGCCCTCGCAAAGTAATTCCACAACAAAGATTTTTGATATTCATTGTCAAAGTTTCATATCAATGAAACTAAGTATGACAATTATAATCTTTATACTTCTATATAATGTATCTAGGAAAGAATATTCAATCATAGTTAATTGCTTAAGTATGATTAATATTATTATCACTAGACATGCATTAAATACATGTACAATATTGTCCATATGATTTCTACACAAAGATTTAAACCACTAGGGTTTTCATCATTTTAAGAAAATCATCTTCATTTAGATAAACCAAGTATCTAAAATTGATTATCTTTATGGACAGCATCTCAACATTCATAGTATGATTGATTTACCACAATTCAACATTTGGTAAATTCATCATCATGATTAACATGCTTACCATGATCATGTAACTCATAATCCTCAGCATATTAAATATCTGAGATATCCTTACGGATCTATGAATGACAATTCCATCATATTGAGGTCTATCATATACATGTTTAGCCTCATCATGATATTTGCTAGTGCATTTTAGAAGATTATGTATTTTGTAATTCAATCTTTCAAGATCTAAACAAAACTCCCACTTGCCTTTAACAATTTAAAGATTACCTTTAAATAGTTTAGCAAGTAGAGCAACAATACATTGTTCTCTTTTGGGATAGTACAAAAACATTGACAGTTCCTGACTTTAGTTTGTTACAACCCACTTTACAAGTAGTTTAACAAATTCAAAACTTCATTATAAGACTTAATGTGATTCATCACATTCCATAAACAAATGGTGTCTTCTTAATCTTCTAGGTTGGAGTCTTATTGAGTATATTCAATCTATACTCAATCTACTAACCTTGATAACTTTTGGAAGAAACTATAGTTATCTTGAATCAAACAATGCCAATAAATTTTGATTCTTCTAACTGAACATACCATAAGACTATGGTATTTCATTAGAATTAATATTGTAAGATTAATCTAACAATATTTAAGATAACCATATACTCTTTGGTTTATCCTATTTACCAACAAAGTAAAACTTAATAGTACAATAGAATTACCAAATCAATTGCATGCATTATAACTCAAGTATTTTTGACCAAGTCAAAAGACATAACAGTTATAATCCCACTATACGTTATAAGTCATTGATCAACTCATTGACTTCATGCATATGTCTTAAAACATAGCAAGTTAACGTCTTACTTTATATTGTAAGTCTCGTATTAAAAGACTTCATGTTTGTGACTTTACAAAGAAGTCATAAACATGTATAATTAAAGTAATTATGAACACCACATCGGGTTTCATTTAATAATTTCAAGTTAATATTTACTACATATATTTAAGTCATTCAACGAATACTTAAAATCAAAGTAGTATTAGATTACTTCATTTAATTATGTCATTCCATGAAATGTTCAACGTAAGAAACTGCAAAATCATCCATGCTCGGTCTCACGACACGTGGATATTTTACCTTGGTCTATAATCTAGTTCACGTTCTCACGTAACATAAATTGCAACAACAAGTGTTTCTTAAATATTGAATGACATAAATATTTAAAATAAATTAGTCTTTGTTATCATCTTGACACATGTTCTTAATAGGGCAATCATACACATTTAAATGTATAATCCCTATTAGAACGTTACTCTCTTACCTTGCAGTCAAGAGAATCCATTTAAATCATCTTTATATGTGTTGTACCTTGCACACAATAAAGATTTCTCCCACTTGTGCATGGAACAACATCATGTAGCAGATAAACAACATGATACACGTTCGTTTGTTTGATTAATATGATTTGTGTCATAGATATAACAAGTAGATGTAGAACTATATTGTTTAGTAAGGAAACGTACACGACTATCCTTAAAAAACATAAGTGTCTACAATTGGAAAGTAATTATCTTTGAAGATAATCTGGGTTACTACACAGGAAATAAAGCTTGTAGCTCCCACTGAATTAAAAATCAATAAAATAACTTCTTATTCAGTAATGCAACACAAATGCTCCCACTGAATCTGACAACATTGTAAGTGTTGCATAACCAGTGAAAACAACTTGCTTGCTTTTTACTTTCCTACACATTTGAAGAACCATACGTAATCATTACTTAGGTACTAAAAGGTGTATTCTACTCTGTGAATGATGGGTTATCCATCAATGTTATTAACTTGAAAAATTGGGTATGCAATTTCTTCCTTAACAGGTCTACCATCCCCATACTGGTATGTAGCACCTTTAAAGGCTAAAGCAAAACAACTAGATAAAATATGCTAGTTTGCCTTTTACCAATTTTTGCGGTAATTAGTCTAGCTTCTAATTTAGTAACTCATATACATATTTTCCAGTTAACCAACATTCATGTTTGTTACAAAAGGATTCATTCACCAAATGAGGGTAATGAAATCTTTATGGAAAATAAGATGTGCAATTCATTGCTATGAGTTACATTAGAATTTAGACAATTCAAATGTTCCTATTATACCTTTCTCATTCATGAAAAGGAATAGGATTGAGTCTCATGCTTCTCCCATGGAAAAGAGACTTCGTTTGTCTTTTCGGTAAATTATTCTCGATCAAACATTTGTTTGAAAACAGAATGGATCAATTTACTAATCAAAGACTAAACCATGTTTACGGTTAAATGTTGCATTTATACATTCAAAAGAATCACAAAATTCAATTTTAGTGTTTTCGATAATTAACCTTTTCAAGAAAATTAAATACCCATGATTCATAAACATATAACCATTTAATTTTCATTGAAAAACTAGGATCCAAATTGACATAGTTTCATCACATCAGTTGATCTGCTAGTAATGAAATTATTCAAGATGGTACGAGTCGAACCTCAATTGCCAATTTTTAAATTGCAATTCCTAGATTTATGGGATTTACATCTAGCCAATTTCAATTGCCATGTAAACATGTTTTATCCCCATCTTATGCCTTGAGTTGTCAGTTCTCACTACAAAGCTCAATTAAGTTGTCCAACTTAAGAAACTGCAAAATCATCCATGCCCGTTCTCACGTCACTTGGATATTTTACCCTTTGATTACGATCTAAATCACATTCTCACGCAAATAAAAGGTAATCTTAGGTGTTTCCGTTTCGTTGGATGGCATACAACTTAAATTAAGGGTAATAATTTTGATGTCAAATCAAATATGAACAAAGATGTCATGCATTCATCTTCGTAGCATAGGTTTTATTAAAACATTTATATCCTTGTTTTAATGTTTATAAGCTTTTCATCATCAAACTTTAATTGAGGTATTGGATTCACCAATCAAGGAATTTAGTGTTAATTATCATTCATTATACCGTACTTTTGCATAAGTGTAAACACTTAGTGTTTCGGGTAATTACCACCGAAGTGGCGCATGGAATTAAAACTAATTCGCCCTTAAGATGAGCTTGCACATTTAATGGCTTACTAAGTAGCTCCATTCGAACTTACAAGGGGCAGAGGACCAGGTAAGCGCTAAAGCATAACCTTAGACATCCTTTCAGTGTGACTGTGCGCACTTATTTATTAACCCCTTTATAGTTCATTCTAGTGGGTGAGCCGTTCAGACCATTTGTATCAAAGTCACCAATCAATTAAACGATTATGATTACTATGCTTAAAAATACATGTTTCACCATTGTTTAGGTCAGTTTATTTTTCTTGTAAAAATACCCTTGTTACACATAACAAACAAAGTATTTAAAAATAAACATATAAACAATGAACGCATAACAAAAAATAAGTCATGCATATCAAATAGCCACATGCAAACCTTTTGATAAATCTTATTCATAATCAATTCTAAATCTGTCAATATGTACATGTTTAACTAAGACTTTCACCCGTCTGACATAATGTACAAGGTGAGCCACATGCATCGATTCATCGATTGCGTAAGTCAAAATTAAATATATACCACATAGCACATAATTGATTAAATAATAATTATTGAGGTCTTCCCCAATTTTAGATCTATCATAATTTAATGTATATCACTTAATCAAGAAAGACATACAATAAAAGCAGATCCATGATAAAACATGCAGATAATTATCATAGATATAAATCACACTTAACAATTAATGCAATTAAACAGAGTTACGCAATACACATAAAATTGCATGCAACCTAGGGTTTCTAATCCAATTAAAACTTTAGTTTACAAAACCCTAATTAGGGCACCCAAAAAACGCCCCCCCCCCCCCCCCCCCCCCCACATAAATTAGGGTTTAGGTTTTGCAAACCCTAGATCTACGCATACAAATAATAACACAACATGTTTATTTTAATTATGTGTTCCAGTAATTAATTATTTGTTATACAAGGCTCGTGATGCCACTGTTGAGTTTATAATACATGATATAGAATAAAACATGTAGACATCAAGAGTACACAGCGGAAGACTTAAAGATCATAACAAATAAATAATTAACTGAAAGTATGCGTAACGTACCTCTTGCGAATGTCAGATCTCTTGAGCAAAACAAAGAAGTGGTTTAAAGAGTTGTCCCTTACCGTTCTACAACTCAAACCAATTGGTGTAAGAATAGTGTCTTACTACCACGTTCTTGTACACACGAATTAACCAACGAATCAAGCGATTGCTAGATCTAACACAAGTCCTCGTTTTAAGGAAAAACGAAACCAAACTCCCTAACAATGGGGTGTTCGGCCGAATAGGGACAAGAGAGAGGAGAGGAGAGATCTAGGGTTAATTCAATGCACAAAGTTATGAAAAACCCTAGAACCTGCCTTGTTTATATAGTGAATGGAAAACTTTGGGAACAAGTTAGGGCTTGGGTTGAGAACCCATTCCCTTGGCCGGCCACTAGACAAGCCCAAGAGAAACCCATAACTTTTCCTTTTCAAGATTTTTCATTACTAGTCCTTTCTCTTTTCATTTAACGGTCGTTATTCATTTTTCCGTTAAATACTTAACAATCGTTAACCGGACTTAATGTGCAATAATTAATCGTAAACATTAACATTAATTATTTAACTTTAATTCTCATTCGCTAATGTGTGCAATCCCGTGGTCATGAGTTCGAATCCGGACATTTACGTATTTGTAAATATATACATTTCCAACAAAACAATGGGCCTAATAGTATTTGTCCTATGATTAAATAAAGAGAAATGATTAGCATGACTAAACTTGTACTTAAAATTTATGCCTAAAACTACATGTAAATCATTTATTTGTATTAAAGGGGGGGGGGGGGGGGGGGGGGGGGGCTCTCTCACAAACCAAACAACTAAATGCATGTTTAGGTATAAGTTTAGGCATACATTTAGTCCTGGCAATCATTTCTCTTAAATAAAAACGATTTTTCATGGACATAGTAAGTGTTCCAAAGGACAAAAAAGAGATGATGATCCTTATACACTTGCGGACATGTGTTACTTTAAAAAACAAAGATGGCAAGAAATTATAATCTACATGACATTACAAAATTGTAACTTTTCTTCAAGATGCAACAGCTATGTTTGCATAAACTATCCAAAAACAAAATTTATAGATCATTATTTGTAAATATTTGTAGAAATGACTAACAATGCAACAATGATTAGCATTTTGGAATTGATTGTTTTATGCTTTGAATGCAAACTTCTATAAAAAAAAGAACACGCGTTTTGATTATATGTTTGGTGTCATCACAGGTGGTCGACCACCACCCATTTTTCCAACCTAAGAGCATTTACTATAGTTTGGTCGACCACATTTCAACACTGCTAACACCTCGTCATTTATTATTATGTCTACTAATCATTTTTTCATCACTTTTACCACATCGCAAATATCATTCTTTTAAATAAAAAGTTTTACAGTTTGAAGAACTATGCTTTTTTTGTTTCCTTCTTTTTTTTTAAAAGACATTAATATATTATGCCCTTTAGAGTTGAGACCAACCCAAAATAAATACTTCAAAATAAACAAATAGTTCAAAAACTCCAAACAGTCTAACATTGTGCCAACCATAATCCTTTACGTTCTTTTATAAGAATGAACGGTGCAGAGCTTATGGCATCGTTATAGGCAAATTTTTTCACTCTATGGCATAGCCAAACTACACTGGTGAAAATGTCATAGCCAGGTTATAAATATCATTCGGTTGGCGAGTGTTATACGTTTTTTTTTTTTTTTTTTTTTTTTTTTGTGAGCGGGGTATTTTTGATAGTGTATTTTAAGAATTTTATTAAGAACAGACGAACAATGTTTATGTTATAGTGATATTATAAAATATATGTTGAAGTAACGGGTGTATACCATGTTATTGATGCAACTACACCTACCTTTTTTATTATCTAAAATATTTAGAGGTGGAATAATTCACTAAAGTTATAATATAAAAGGAAATTAGTAATATGTTTTGCATGAAGATCGAGAAACTATAGACATGACTAGGGGTGAGCATATGATCCGAACAGACCGGACCGATTGTCGGACTAACCGAGACCGGACTGGACCGGACCAGACCGACCACATTCGGTCCGGTCCGCGGTCTCGGCTTTTGGGCTAATTCGGTCCTCGGTCCAGTTCGGACCAAAACCGACGAATTTGGCTTTGTTGGACCGGACCGACCGACCCGGACCGAGACCGGACCGACCACATTCGGTCCGGTCTCGGTCTAAGATTTTTGCCGAAATCAGGTCTCAGTCCGGTCCGATTTTTGGACCGTGCACACCGTTAGACATGACTAACAACAATTTAGTTGTATTTGACAATTTTTTCTATACAAAATGGAATTTGTGTGGACGGTGATAAGCAATATATTGTTTTTTAGTTGTATTTGACTATTTGCTTATTTCCTTTGACTTGTATTTTGTCTTGCTGAGAATCATGTGCTTGCATACATTTTCCAAACATTTGACCATATTATCCGTACACACACAGACAAAATATGCAGCGCTTAAACAATAGCTAGAATATCTTTTAGGCATTACATGCAATTTTACTCTACCACAAAATATTATTGATTTTTTATTTATTTATTTTCTTTTAAGAACTAATTATCTCATAATATTTGCATCATAAGCTTTTCACACAATAAATGATATAACTGTGACACAAGCCATTCGGTTATTATTGATTTTTGTGAATATAAATAATATCTAAAAACGTTATTATACTTTTCGACTTTTCTAAGTTTTGATGCTATGGATCTAGTGAGAAAAGAAATTGAAATTAGAAGAATGAGAAAGAATATTAGTCACACATTTCAAATAAATGAGAGAAATATACGGGGAGATGCATTTATATTTTTAGGTGCATCTGAAATGTGCGGTTGTGATTTCTTCTCACTCTTCTCATTTTAATTTTATTTCTTATCTGATCCTTACTCTAATAACAAAATATAAAAACATTATACATCAAAATAAACGTAAAAAAGTTATTAGTCGTAAATTTTCATTTCGACGTAAATAACTTAAAGTATGAATAAACAAACCTTAAACTTGATGGATAATCAGAGAAATCAATTTTTGTCTTAAACTTCACATTTTTATAAATGTGACAAAATACTTTTACAAAATTGAATCAGACAAATTATTTTTGTATATTTAGAAAATGTTTTATTAGAAAAATTAATTCAAATATGATTTTCTCCCTCAAACTAGACAAAACTACACTAGAAAACAACTTCATCACAAAAAGACGAAAAAAAGGAGCGCCTATCTGGAAGCCGTATGGGATGGCTCCCTTAATTAGGGGACGGATCCCTTATATATAAGAGATATGTGGATTCGTCTGGTACTGACGACCAGATTTCAGCAACCTATAAATAGTGGCTCATTTTTTCACACATGCTTACCTCTTCGCACATAGTTTTCTATGCTTATTTACACTTTCATAAACCTTCATTTCTTTTATCATTAAGCTTGTTTAAGTTTGTTTCAAGTGATCCAAACTTCATCCAATCAAGTGCAAAAGAAGAACACACATAATCGTCAAGATACGAAGTGTTGTAGTATAGTTAGTGTATCTGTAACGTTGGTTACATTCTTGTTGTATATTGTTGTATATCAAGTTCATAAGTTCCAATCTTGTTTAGTTGTTAGATCGCGTTAGTATTTTGGTCCTGAAATACGTATTTGATTGGGTTAGTATTTTAGTCTGGATACGCTTGTGTGTGAGAGATTGGTTCTAGCTTAATTAGAACTCAACATTTAGCTTAGCGTCGGAAATTGGTGTAAGAGACGTTTTATGGTTTTCTCCGCCTGAAGGGAGCTTGTTGACATAGTTAAGTGAACTCTCGAGTTGGGTACTCGGGGAGTGGAGTAGGGCGAAGAGTAGCTCGTTACCAAACCACTATAAATCTTTGTGTTGTATGGTTTGAGATTTATAACTCTCTTCTATTATCTTGCACTTTATATTTCGTCATTTTTATTTGTTGTGTTGTATTTATTCATTTATAGTGTGCTCATATTGATTGTTTGATCTCACATAAACTCGGATCTATAAGTTTTTGTAACAATCATTTTAATACGCTAAAAACGGTAAAACTATTCAACCCCCTTATAGTTTTTCATAATTTTGTTGGATATTCTATTTTTGTTATCGCACTTTGAACAATAGAGTTGAGTTTAATATAGACCTCAAATTCTTTATAGCCCAATGAACCAATCTTAGCAATTCATTTCTTCATGAAAATTAAAATAAAATGATATATATATATTGCAAACGGTAAATCGTTAAGTGACAAAAAATACATCATCGCGGAGAGAATTTTTTAATCTTCTACTAGATGGGCAGTTCGATTTACTTTCAACAAACTTTTTTCGAGTTTTGTTTTAGTGTTAAAATTTGCGTCTGAAAAATTACATAGTGATTTTATGTTAGGAATCACATGTGATTTCATAAATCACATGTGATTTGAAAATTACACCTCGCGCGCCACCTTTGCTGGCAGCTCAAAGGTCACGACGTGAGGCATCAAAAATAAGGAACAAACGGTGAGCTCCTCACTCATATGGTTGTGTGCAAGTGTGGGCCCTTCATATGTTTTTATTATTTATTATTTGATTCGTGAGTGTATGTAGTAGTAAGTGGGGTATGTTTGTATAAAAGTGAGTATTTTAATTTAGGGTGGAGGAGTGATGATTATTGGGGGTGAAAAATGAGAAAAAGATAAAGAAGAGAAAAAACTGATGTGACGCTAAAGTAGAAGATGAAATAGTGTGACTGCTGAAAGTAGTCTTAAAAAACTATAAAAACAATGCGGATAATTAGTCTCAAATGCAATTTCATATGAACATTAAACCATAATAAAAGCTTTATTAAAATCTTAGACATGAACAAATTTAATTGTCTAAATTTTTGTTCATAAGAATCAACCTTCCACTAAAAATTGAAGGTTGTGGCATTGTATGAATCTTCTTTGTTTAGACTTCATGTAGGCATAATTGTATAATTGGCACTAAATATGGAATTTCAAACTTTAAATAAAATTGCAATATAGTATAACTGTATCAAGCATACAATTTAACTCGGTGAAAAAAAAACTTATTAAAGAAAATGGTATGAGATCAATACTAATTATTATCAGAAAAAGTCACTACAATAGACAAATATTATATGAGTCTGATTATTACTACGAGTAACGATGTCAAATTTTCCGCCTATTAAATTTTTTCAAATATACAGTGGCTCTCTTATTTTAGAGTCCAAAATCAACAATTAGACCATCCGTAATGGATGGTCATTTGACCCAGTCACCCTACTAAAATAACGCGTCCTCCCCGGTATACCCTTACCTTCACTCGACGCGTCTAACATCGTATTTTGCATGGAATCGGTGACCGAGTCGTGTGAGGTTGTTGAGCGTAGGTGTTTTTATTAAATGATTTTTATAAGGTATATATATGTTTAACTGAGATTTTTTTTTTGTGATAATCACAGGCACATTATTACACTAAATTAGTCATGAAAAAAGTTGTTGAAAAAGAAATCTAGATTAACGCTAAGTTGATAGTGATGACCGCAATCATATATGCTCATTGTTACACTTAGACTTAAATCCCTAACTTTTAACACAATTAGACAATGTTTCATAAATCGCGAATCGGTAGTCGGGCGATCGACCTCCCTATAGCTTGTAATCGGTCTAGGCAGGATTACTCGGGCTCTAGGTCAGCGAGAAACGGAGTTGGTGTTATTTTGGCGGCAGGGCTTAAGGATAATGTAATGCAAGTGACCCGGAGTAGCGATAGGATCATGGCGATTACTTTGGTTATAAACGGGGAGACCGTCAACGTTATCAGCGCATACGCACCACAGGTGGGCCGGAGTAAAGCAGAGAAGAAGAGCTTCTGGGATGCTCTCGACGAGCTCGTTAGGGAGTGCCCATCGGACCGCCGTTTGTTCATAGGTGGGGACTTGAACGGCCACATATGAGCGGAAGCAGATGGTTACGAGGAGATTCACGGAGGGTTCGGCTTCGGAGTTAGGAATGACGAAGGTCGATCAATTTTAGAGTTTGCTACTGCTCACGACTTGGTAGTAGCGAACTCTTTCTTCAAGAAGAGGGATGTCCACTTGATCACCTTCAGGAGTGGGGTCACAACACCCAGATTGACTATCTGCTGGTGCGAAGAAGTAATCTTAGATCATGCAGGGACTGCAGGGTTTTCCCAGGCGAGACATGCTCATCCCAACACAAATTGGTAGTTGTTGACGTGCTTTTCGAGAGGCAACAACCAAGGAGAGTAGTGACCGGGCCGCCGAGGATTCTTTGGAAGAATTTGAACGGTGAGGCGGCAGAGGCGTTTAGAGTGAAAGTCTCAGAGGGACTCGCTACTCAGTCGGATGACTTGGCTGCTAGAGACGCGGACCAGTTGTGGGACACTCTTGCCGGCATTATCAAAGACACTGCAAAGGATTCCCTTGGGGTGGCTAGAGGGGGAGCGAGGTCCCAACAGGGCAACAGGGAATCTTGGTGGTTCTGCGAGGAAGTGCAATCCAAAGTCGCGGAGAAACAATCTAGGTTTAGAGAGCTTCTTTTGTGCCTAGAGGGTCGCCAAGCTGACATTTCCTTGGCAGAAGAGAGGTATAAAGTAGCTAAAAGAGAAGCGAAAAAGGCAGTAGCTCTGGCAAAGGATAAGGCGTACGAGGATATGTATAAGAGATTGGACTCCAAAAAGGGGGTTGCCGATATTTTCAGGATTGCTAAAGCCCGAGAGAGAAGAAGGAGGGACTTGGGATGCGTTAAGTATATCAAAGATGATGGAGGACGGACCATTGTGAACGTAGAGGATATTAGGAAGAGACGGGGAGAGTACTTATCCTCTTTTTTCAACGAAGGAAGTGCTGAAGGCAGCGCGGAACAAGAGAACCCTAGCCAACGAACAAAGTGCTACTATTCGAGGATTAGTCAACCAGAAGTGAAGGTCGCACTACAGAAGATGGGAAGAAACAAAGCGGTAGGGCCGGACCAAATCCCCATAGAAGCTTGGAGGTGTCTGGGGGATAGGGGGTTAGTTTGGTTGACCTGCCTCTTCAACAAGATCTTTTCCGGGGATAAGATGCCAGAAGAATGGAGACTCAGTGAAGTCATCCCCATCTACAAGAATAAGGGGGATGTACAAGAGTGTAGCAATTATAGGGGCATTAAGCTTCTCAGCCACACCATAAAGCTTTGGGAGAGAGTTATTGAGAGAAGGTTGAGAAGGGAGACGAGGGTGTCCGAGAACCAATTTGGTTTTATGCCAGGAAGGTCCTCGATTGAGGCTATTCACCTTCTCAGAAGTCTCATGGAGAAGTATAGAGAAAGACAAAAGGACTTGCATATGGCGTTCCTTGATCTAAGGCTTATGATAGTGTCTAGCGCGAGTTGATTTGGAGAACTCTTATCGACAGAGGAACCCCAAAGAGATACGTGAGAGTTATTAGGGATATGTACGAGGGAGCTAAGACTCGTGTACGGTCCATTGTGGGGATCTCAGAGTTTTTCCCTGTGGAAGTTTGGCTCCACCAGGGATCCGCCATTAGTCCCTACCTATTCGCCTTGATTCTAGATGAGCTATCTCGAGGGGTACAACAGGGCATCCCGTGGAACATGATCTTTGCAGATGACATTGTGTTGGTGGCAGAATCAGCGGAAGGGTTAAACATCAGAGTTGAGCACTGGAGGGAGGCTCTTGAAGACAATGGTCTTCGGGTGAGCAGAGAGAAGACGAAATACCTGAGATGTGATTTTGGGAGGATCGAGACAGGTCACCACGAACAAATTGATATTCATATCGGTGACCAGATCCTGCCACCCAAGGAGTCTTTTAGATACCTAGGATCGATTATACACAAATCAGGGAGGATAGATAAGGACATAACCCACCGGATTAGAGCAGGGTGGGCGAGGTGGAGGGCGGCGTCAGGAGTTCTTTGTGACAGGATGTTGGGAATTATGCGAAGTAGGATTTCTGCTGTCATTACTGCCGAAGGATTCTGCTGAAGTAGAAGCAGAATCTGCTGAAGAAGACATTCTGCTGAAGTGTAAAAGCAATGCCGTGTTACTGCTGAAGGGTGGAAGCTGACTAGGATCAGCATGCGTTGTTTTATTTAAATGCTAACCCATCATTATTCTTGTACTGCCCAAGGTTAGCATGGGTATTATTGTACTGCTCAACTTTATCTAGTGCTTTAGTCATTAAATGCATACTTGAATGTTTAGTCGATTGAGTAGTAATAGTTTTAGGGTTCCTTGTCTATAAAAGGAACCTAATAGTTTGTAATAGAAAGACATCCGAAACATAGTGTTTCAGTGAATAAAAGATCCATAGAGGATCCAAGTGTTCTTAGTTATAACATCTTGTATTTACATTCCGCTATAGAATACGAGTTGTAGAGATTGTCTTTTAGTTTGCTTATGATTACATAGGCAACACTAACGATCCACGAGTGCTAAAGATCTGTCAAGGTCTGAGAGTTTTCAACAAGTGGTATCAGAGCCTCGGGAGAGTCTCTACGATACTGAGAACCTTATTTACCTCACCCCCATACAACCAAAAACATATTCACCATGCCTGGAACTGATGATGAATCAGAAGTCACCACCAACAACAACATCAAAAACACCACCTCTATGCAGCAACTTAGTCTCTCCAACAGTAATGGCAAGTTTCCTTATCTGAAAAAGGAAGAGTATGATCTGTGGACCATGAAGATGCAGAACTGGATCTCCAATATTGATTGGAATCTATGGGAGATTATGAAGAATGGTAACAGTCTAAAGAAGACCATCCCAGATCTTGATGGTAAGTTTACCATTGCTCCTCCCAAAACTGCTGAAGAGGTTTTAGCTATGCAAAGAGAGCACAAGGTAAGAACCATCCTCCTTCAATCTATTCCTGAAGATCACTTGGGTGATTTTCACCACATGGTTGATGCAAAGGACATCTGGATGGCTCTTAAAGCTAGGTTTGGTGGAAATGAAGAGTCCAGGAGAATGAGGAAGTCCATGCTGAGACAACACTTCCAAGAGTTCAATATCTCTGAAGAAGAAGGTATCCACAAGGGATACGACAGGTTTCACAAGATTCTGAGTCAGCTAAACCAGCTGAATGCAAAGCCTGACAATGATGATAGCAATTCAAAGTTCCTACGATCTTTGCCTCCATCATGGTTACATGTGAGTATAGCCCTGAAAGCTAAAGGTGGGCTGGACATGCTCACTTTTGATGAGCTATACAACAAACTCAGATCTCTTGAACCTGATGTCAGATCTCCCTACCGTGCATCCTCTTCTGGTCATTCAGCCTTTGTTGGGACATCCCACTCGAATATGATGATGCATGCTTCAAGTCCATCTTACTTACCATCATCATCCTATCGTCCCACTCCATCACATCCTCAAGCTAAGACTGGAAGTATATTGGAGGATGTTCTTCACTCATTTGTTGCTGATTATGATACTCAGCAGCATCTGGTATATGAAGATTTTGACCAAGTGGACCCACTTGAAATGGAGGAGATGAAGCTGAAATGGCAGGTGGCCATGCTTTCAGTAGATATCAAGAGGTTTGAAGAGAAGGCAGGAAGGAAGTTTGGGTTCAAGGGAAAGGATCCAGCTCGTTTTGATAGGAGAAAGGTCAAATGTTTCTCTTGCCACCAAATGGGTCATTTCTCAAGGGAATGCAAAGACAGGAAGAGTGGAGAGGGAGCTAGCTACAATTCCTATCAGCAGAATCAAAAAGGAGCTAGCACTTCAGCAGCTCTAGTCACCATGGATGAACAGGTCAACTGGGCTGCACATGAACCTGTGAATGAGGAAGCTGCTGATACAGAGAAGCTTGGATTGCTGGCTAGATGTACTTCAGAAGATAGGCATGATCAATTTGCCTTCATGGGACTTTCTCAGGATCATCCTCTTAAGCATAAAGATATTGGTATTGTTGATAGTGGCTGTTCAAGAAGTATGTCTGGAAATAGAGATATGATGCACAATTTTGTACCTATTGAAGAAGGAGGGAATGTGACCTTTGGTGGAAGTGATGGTAGAATTACTGGAAAAGGCACCATCAAGACACCTCTACTGAACTTTGAGAATGTATACTATGTTAGGGAACTTCAGAACTTCAACTTGTTCTCAGTCTCACAAATTTGTGACACCAAGAACAAGGTACTCTTCTCTGAAGATCAATGTCTTGTGCTTTCTAAAGAGTTCAAGCTTCCAGAAGATTCTTCAATTCTGCTGAGAGTTCCTCGAACTCACAATCTATACACATTCAACCTCAATGAAGTTCACCCTGAAGGTGACCTCACTTGTTTGCTGGCTAAAGCATCATTGGATGAGTCCAACAAATGGCATAGGAGAATGGCTCATGTGAATTTCAAAACAATAAACACTCTCTCTAAAAGGGGACTTGTCGAGGGTCTCCCCACCAAAGTTTTCTCCAATGATCATAATTGTGTTGCATGCAACAAAGGGAAGCAACACAGAGCATCCTACAAAGCTGTCACTGCAGTGAGCATTATCTCTGAGCCTCTTCAGCTGTTACATATGGATCTATTTGGTCTAACTCAAGTCAGAAGCATTGATCACAAGTTCTATTGTTTGGTTATCACTGATGGATATAGCAGATTTTGCTGGGTGTTCTTTCTAAGGACAAAAGATGAAACAACTCCAGTGTTGAAAGACTTCATCACCCTCGTTGAAAATCAGTTAAACAAGAAGGTTAAGGGAATTCGGTGTGATAATGGGACAGAGTTCAAGAATGTTATTATTATTGAACTCTGTAGGTCTAAAGGAATAAAGAGGGACTATAGCAATCCAAGAACCCCGCAACAAAATGGGGTAGCTGAAAGAAAGAATAGGACCTTGATAGAGGCTGCGAGATCAATGCTTGCAGACTCTAAATTTCCCACTATGTTCTGGACTGAAGCTGTTGGCACAGCTTGCTATGTGCTTAACAGAGTCTCCATTACTAGACCTCACCTCAAAACACCATATGAACTTCTCTTTGGGAAGGTTCCTGTCATTCATTACTTCAAACCTTTTGGTTGTCAAGTGACCATTCTAAACACCAATGATCCGTTGGGGAAATTTGATGAAAAGGCTGATGATGGTTACATTGTGGGTTATTCAGCTAATAGCAAGGCTTACAGAGTGTACAACCTATCTGCCAAGAAGATAGAGGAGACCTTGAACCTGAGATACCTGGAAGATAAGCCCAATGTTCAAGGACAGGGTCATGTGTGGTCTTTTGACCTCGACTACCTAACTGATTATCTGGGTTATACTAGACATATGGCTAACCAAAGTGCAGGCTCTCAAGTTTCTCCCACTAACAATGCAGGTACCTTGGATGCTGACTCTGGAAGTGATTTTGAAGATGGTGAACAACCTATTCTTGTGCCTTCTTTCTCCCCTAACAATGTTGCAGGTAACTCTTCTAGAGATACTTCTGCTGAGAGTGAAGATGTATCACACTATGTTGAGGATC
This sequence comes from Chrysanthemum seticuspe, assembly GCA_019973895.1. Lineage (NCBI taxonomy): Eukaryota > Viridiplantae > Streptophyta > Magnoliopsida > Asterales > Asteraceae > Chrysanthemum > Chrysanthemum seticuspe. Next base: position 291,989,247 of record BPTQ01000005.1, read on the forward strand.
TTGCTAGGCTTCAGACTCAAGAGTTTGCAGCTAAGCTTGAAGCTGAGAAGGTAAATGGGGAGCTTGCAAATGAGGCTGTCAGTGGAAACCATGTTTCTGCTGACACTGATGCAGTCTCTCCCATCGTCATCAACTTTGCTGAAAGCTCGTCTGTTACTACTCCTATTCCTACTAGAGTGTCCACAGACTTTGGGGAACCGTATACTCGCTTTCCAAGTCCTTCAGATCTTGGAAACCATCAACCCAAATCTGGCATTTTCACCTCACCTTCCTATGACACAACTTTTGTACCAACAGCGACTAATCTTGAACCTACCATTGAAGTCAACCCCACTGCTACTAAAAGAATCAACATAACTCACCCTCAATCCAATATTATTGGAGACATTCTAGCTCCTGTTAGAACTCGAAGGGCTATCTCTAGTCCTAAATTTGGACAGGTTGCTTTTCTCTCTTATGTCTCAAATCAGCAAAGAGACAATCACACAGACTTCAAGCATTGTCTGTTTGCGTGTTTTCTTTCTCAAGTAGAGCCAACCAGTGTCTCTCAAGCTCTTGAAGACTCAAGTTGGATTGAGGCAATGCAAGACGAAATGCAACAGTTTCAGAACCAACAAGTTTGGATCTTGGTACCATTACCAGATGGCAAATATGCTATTGGAACTAAATGGATTCTGAAGAACAAAAGAGATGCAAGGGGTGTGGTTATTAAAAACAAAGCAAGGTTAGTAGCTCAAGGTTACAGGCAAGAGGAAGGGATTGATTATGATGAAGTGTTTGCACCTGTTGCTAGAGTAGAGGCCATTCGAATTTTCTTGGCCTATGCATCCTACATGGGCTTCATGCTGTATCAGATGGATGTTAAAGGTGCTTTTCTGTATGGTGAAATTGAAGAGGAAGTTTATGTCACACAACCCAAAGGATTTGAAGACCCAGATCATCCTAATCATGTTTACAAAGTCGTTAAAGCTCTCTATGGACTTCATCAGGCACCAAGGGCTTGGTATGCTAGGCTTTCATCATTTCTGCTGAAGCATGGCTACAGAAGAGGTGCCATTGATAAGACTCTTTTTTTGAAGAAAAACTCGACTGACATCATACTTGTGCAAGTATATGTGGAAGACATCATTTTCGGATCCACTAAAGAAGCTTGGTGTAGGGAATTCGAGGATCTGATGAAGGGAGAATTTCAGATAAGTGATATGGGGGAGCTTACTTTCTTTTTGGGTCTCCAAGTTCAGCAGAAACAGGATGGGATATTTATCAGTCAGGATAAATATGTGAGGGACATGTTGAAGAAATTCGGTATGGAAGGTGTCAGGACTGCCACAACACCTTATGAAGCTCCAAAAACAAAAGCCAACAATGATCCAGATCTACCTGTGAATGTTCATTTATACAGATCAATGATTGGTTCATTAATGTATCTAACAGCTTCAAGGCCTGATATTACCTTTGCTGTAAGTGTGTGCTCTCGACATCAAGTCACTCCACTTACTTCCCATCTCAATGCAGTCAAGAAGATCTTTAAGTACCTCAAAGGGCAACCTCATTTAGGCCTGTGGAACCCAAAAGAGTCCCCCTTTAAGTTGGAAGCATATAGTGACAGTGATTATGCTGGTGCAAATTTGGATAGGAGATCCACAACTGAAGGCTGTCAATTCCTTGGAAAGAGATTGATTTCTTGGCAGTGCAAGAAACAAACGATTGTGGCTACCTCAACTACTGAAGCAGAGTATGTTGCTGCTGCAAACTTCTGTGGACAGGTGCTTTGGATTCAAAACCAACTGCTGGATTATGGGTATAACTTCATGAACACAACTCTGTTTATTGATAATCAGAGTACCATATGCATTGTCAAAAATCCAGTTTTTCACAGTAGAACCAAACATATTGAAATCAGACACCACTTTATAAGAGATGCATATGAAAAACATTTGATAAATGTGGGTAAAATTCATACAGATGATAATGTGGCAGATATGTTAACTAAAGCTTTTGATGGACCAAGGTTTCAACACCTTGTGGTCAATATTGGAATGCTTAACCCTTAACTGCAAAGTTTAAAGGGAGGCATATGCCCAGGGGAGGTTTTCTTGTCTTGTTTGTTGTTTTTAGTTTAAAAAAAAAAAAAAAAAAAAAAAAAAAAAAAAAAAAAAAAAAACTAACTAACTTTCTCTTGCAAGTTTGATGCATATTTTGATGGTTCTTAACTCACCAGATATACCTTGTGTGTATCAAAGAGTTGGCTAGTCCAAAGGGTATAGCTTTGGTAAAGACACATCAAATCTGTTGATAGCTGTAATGGTTTGCTCAAAATCATAGGGTCTGCAACCACCCATGCTTAATTGTTGAGAGTTGTATGGTCATCAATTCACCATGATCTATTCCTTTTTGGAATCCAAGAATTGACTAGCCCACAAGTATATGGCTTGTGGTAAAGGCAACTGCATCCATATTTGGTTTTCAATTCACCAATTCTAAGCATTGACTAGTCCTGAGCAAACGGCTACAGGTAAAGACAAGTCAAATCCGTTTATATAGTTGCTGATTTGCTCATAAATCAGATGGTTATCAATGTACCATAGTTTACGAACTTAAACATCTGGCTACTCCAGTAGTAATGGCTATTGGTAAAGAGACATCAAATCCATTAATTTCAATGATTCACCTCTCTCAGGTGTTAACACACCTGGATGTGATGAGAATAGATTGCAACTGATAAGTATTGATGTACATTATGTCATTTGTTGCTGCAAAGACCTGGCGTTTCAAAGTCTGATCATTATAGAGATGAGATTATTAGTGGTTCTTTGCTACTGATGTGTGGAAACAATCCTCTAGTACTGAAGTTTCAAAGATCTTTCAAGGTCAGGAAACTGGAACTTAACCAAGTCAAATTCCAGTTTAGGGGAGGATTGTTGGGAATTATGCGAAGTAGGATTTCTGCTGTCATTACTGCCGAAGGATTCTGCTGAAGTAGAAGCAGAATCTGCTGAAGAAGACATTCTGCTGAAGTGTAAAAGCAGTGCCGTGTTACTGCTGAAGGGTGGAAGCTGACTAGGATCAGCATGCGCTGTTTTATTTAAATGCTAACCCATCATTATTCTTGTACTGCCCAAGGTTAGCATGGGTATTATTGTACTGCTCAACTTTATCTAGTGCTTTAGTCATTAAATGCATACTTGAATGTTTAGTCGATTGAGTAGTAATAGTTTTAGGGTTCCTTGTCTATAAAAGGAACCTAATAGTTTGTAATAGAAAGACATCCGAAACATAGTGTTTCAGTGAATAAAAGATCCATAGAGGATCCAAGTGTTCTTAGTTATAACATCTTGTATTTACATTCCGCTATAGAATACGAGTTGTAGAGATTGTCTTTTAGTTTGCTTATGATTACATAGGCAACACTAACGATCCACGAGTGCTAAAGATCTGTCAAGGTCTGAGAGTTTTCAACACAGAAACATCCCTTTTAAGTTAAAGGGAAAATTCTATAAGGTGGCGATTAGACTTGCTATTTTGTACAGCTCTGAATGTTGGCCCATATCAAAGGCTCATGCTAACAGGGTAGAGGTGGCAGAACTGAGGATGCTAAGATGGACTTGTGGTAAAACCTTGCTTGACATGATCCCGATCGGAGTTTTCAGAGCAAAACTTGAGGTCGGGAATATTGTTTCGAAAATGAGAGAAGGAAGGCTGAGGTGGTTCGGTCATGTCAGGAGGAGGCCACAGTCAGCGCCAGTTAGAAGGGTCGAAGCGCTAGTAGTTGATGCGTGAGAATGAGGGGTAGACCTAATCTCAGGTGGGAGGATATACTTAAGCTAGACATGATGGAGCTTCGTTTAACTGAGGACATGATCTCAGATAGGAAGGGGTGGAGGGATAGAATTAGGATTTGCGGGTAGTGTTGCTAGGTGCTCTGTGTTTTTTAGGTTGTTTTTGGGTGTTTGCCTTTTGTCGTCCCTTTTGCCTTGCCCCTTGCGTTTTTGGTTTTGTGGCCTCTTCTTTGCTTTGCCGTAGCTTTAGGCCCCGTTCGTGGTTTGTGTTGCTTTGTTGTTACTAGGGTGGAAACGAGCCGAGCCGCTCGTAAAAAACTCGGGATCGGATCGGTAAAAAGCTCGAACGAGCCGAGCCTAAACGAGCTCGAGCCTGAGCACGAGCCTAATATAAATCTCATTTAATAAACGAGCCCGAGCCCGAGCTTTATATATAGAGGTCGATTAGGCTCGCGAGCCTAAACGAGCTCTAGTATATTTTGTGTATTATACAATACATGTAAATAAATACTATACATATAAGTATAACCCTAATATTCCTCACTACTTTACCTAATCCCACTTACACAAAGATGCAGCCCCATCCTAATTTCACTCTCCAAAACACAGTAACCAAATGCAAACCATATGCCACCAAAAAAATTCTTCTCTTTCTTTCTAATCTCAACATAAACACAGCAGCCACACTTTACTTTTTTCTTATAAATGAATCTAAAAAATAGTGCTTTATTTTTGCGAACAACAAATCCATCAAATGAATAACAAACTCTCTTACAACTTATTGTTTCTTTCTGTTAATACACGAACCACAAACAATTGATTGTTTATAGGCTTCAAGATCTTGTAAAGAAGGTCTCGGGTAAGGTTTTTATTGTTGTTGTTTTTCGTTTCTTTTAAAGATCGATGATGATTCCTCCTGTGTTTGTCTTTAAGAACAAGTCTGTGAGCAGTGTAGCACCGAAACGGGAACGGCAAAGGGATACGGGGACGGTACGGGAACGGGAAACGGCAAAAATCAAAAATTCAAGATACGGGAACGGCATAGATACGGCAATAAAAAAATATAAAAAAGTTAAACATATATTAAATAAAATCCAAAATAGATATATGTTGTGTAAATTGTAAACTCCAAAAATACTACATCTTCCAAAGATAATTAATTATCAATAATCAAATCTTTCAAAGGTAATTAATTATCAATAAAAATATATTTGAATGGTTTAAGTACGTTTACAGAAGTGTATGCTTAATACCTAACATAGCTTAATTTATAACTTAGTTTTCTTTGTGGATAGAATTTTATAACTTACTTTGAAATACAAGTTGGGAATTGGAGAATGCCTTCTAAAATTATAACCACAATTAATAAAAAAAAGTTAACCTTTTGATCTTTCATCTGACGTGGGAAAAGACAATTTTCTTTCTTTCTTCACGTGGGAAAAACAAAAAAGAAATACAGTAAAAAGAACAGTTACTATATCACGTTGGAAAGACAAAAAAAGAGAGTGACTTTAAAAATAATTTTCTTTCTTTCTTCTCTCATCTTCATGACTTCATCTTCTTCCTCCATTTTTTTTTTCTACCTGGTTTTTACTTTATCTATCATTCTTTACATTAAATTCATCATTATTTCATCTCCTTCCGTCCTTCTAACTCGATCTCATCCCAAGGTGGTTCCCACTTCTTGGAAATCCAGAAACGGTAAAGATACTTCATACGAAACGTTTCGCAAATTCGGGAAACGGCTTGGAAACGTTTCGATGGCGTTTCTAGGGCGTATCCGTTCCCACCACGTTCCCAAACGGGAACGCCAGCCTAAATGGCGTTTCGGTGCTACACTGTCTGTGAGTGTAAAAAGAGGAAACTGAGATCTTGTTTTGTTCATTTTAATTTCGAGTTTGTTGATAGGAGATGAGATTGTGGTTGGTTATGGCTGTTATTCCGAAAAGAAATAGGACAGTGAATGGGATCTTGTTATTTGTTGTAGTTGGCTGAGTTGTTTGTTGTTTATCTTGGCTTATGTTCTTGGTTAACGTGGTTGGTTGTTTGCATCACGGTCTATTCATTTTCATTTCGCTTAGCATATACAAGTGATGACAAACGCAGTCTTATGTTAGAATCGAGCTCAAAACACGAGCCGAGCTCGAGCTTTATACAAGCACATCATAAACGAGCCGAGCTCGAGCTTTATATATCATAACACGAGTCGAGCTCGAGCTCGAGCTCGAGCTCGAGCTCGAGCTTTAGCAGGATCGGGCTCGGCTCGGCTCGTTTCCACCCCTAGTTGTTACCCCCTTAGGTTTGCCTGCTTTTTCTTGCTCCATGCGTTTTGGTTTAGGTGCTTCATGTTTTTTGCCTTAGCTTTTGGCTCATATGTTGTTTTGCTTTGCTCTGTTTTGCCCCCTTTATTTGGTCTGCTTTTATGTGTGCCTTGGCTCTTTGTTTTTTGTTGCGCTTTGATGTTGGCTACTTTGCATGTGCTTGAGCGCGGTTCTTTCTTCCCTTTATGCTTTGTTTGCTTGTTTGGTATGCTTTCTTTGTCTGCGTTGTGCATATTGTTTTATGTCATTTGCTCTTATTTCTTTACTATCTCACCCGCACACATGCACTTGCCGGAGGTCTCGTTGGAAGGAGTCTCTCTACCCACGGGTTTACCCTGGTGTAGGGGTAGGATCTGTCTACATTTTACCTCCCCCATACCCTGCCTTGGCGGGATTGGGTTTGTTGTTGTTGTTGTTGGCATTTCCGACAAGTTTTTGGTATTCTCGGCAAATTTTAGGTATATTCGACAAGTCTAGGTATTTTCGGCAATATATTTCTTAACAAACATCTTATAATAGATATAAACAGCGACCATAAGTTATTAAAACAATTTTATGGCGAGTTTTGAGTAATATTAGAAAGATTTGAAGGTTCTCGACAAGTTTAACCAACATTAACCGTCATTGACCACCACTAATTATGATTGACCGATTTGTTTGACTGATTTCCACAAATCAAAAAGATTGATCGCCTTGCAACGCCTAAGCAGCGATTAATCGACCTTGTAAACCTTGTTTTGCAATACTGCAATTAGATAAAAAGCACAAAATATTAGGACACATAAAATTTAGACTAAAATATACCGTTGGTCTCTAAACTTGTCACTGCGCTTCGCGATGTGACAAAGTTGGGCATTATCATCGCCAGAGGTCGAAAACATGGGCTTTATATGCCAAACTCGTCCCTTGACCATTAACGCCGATGTCAACGTTATGTTGGTGAGGGCAAAACCGTCTTTCACTGTAGCATACTCAATACAAACCATTGTACAGTGTTTGTAGCTAGTATATGTCTGTGTAACACGGTTTGGTCGTCATTTATCATCCATCCCTAAACTATCCTACAAAAACAGTCTTCTACAAAACGATAATCGTTTCAAGATGGTACGTTGTTGGTATGGTAAGCAAGCTATTATTCGCACTTCGTGGACCTCTACCAACCCAGGGCGTCGATTCTTTGGTTGTTCTGTTGAAGTAAGTGCGTCTTAATATTTATTGTATAAGTTTGTTTTCGCAAGCAGCAAAGTACATTGTAACAATGGTGGTTGTTTAACAACTTGTCATAATCATGAATAGGGGTCTTCTTGTCGGTGGATACGATGGTATGATCCTGAAATCTGTGCTCGTTCAAGAATGATCATACCAGGGCTTTTGAGGGGGAGAAATGATCTTGAGGCAAGATTAGTAGCTGCTCAAGGTGATGTGTGGAAGTGGAAGATTTACCTGGTGCTCAGTTGGATATTGTTCTTGATTTTTTATGCATTGGGATAACTTTTTTTAGCTTTTATGTAATGAGGCGAGATGGTTAATGTTCAGTATCTTGAATTGTAATAACGTTGTTATGAAGTATTCAGTTTGGTTTGTTTTTTATTTTCAATGCCTTGTGGGTATGCAGATGGTTAGCAATTTGTTTAGGTTTGACTTTTAAATGTCAACATTCTTATGAGGTTCTGTTTAGCCTTGGTTACTTTTGATGCAAATTATTCACACAGCAAGCTTAGTCAATCTATAAAAATACACAATAATGACATGGTTCCATAGTTAATGCAAATGGATATAATTCCAAATGCATAAAATTGCATACTTTTCAAAGCATGAGAACTACAATTAGACACGCACACACACATATGTTTTTAGAGTACATAACTTGTCCATAGGAAATAAACTAGATGAAACATTGTCTAGCTAATTAGCATAAAAGAATTGACCTATGGTGAGGCCATCATTCTTTCCAGTGCAGCCTGCTGCCTAGTCATTCTTCGTGTAGCAGTTCGTGTAGCAGGCTGGGTTGAAGCAGAAACTGCTTGCACATCACTTGACTGCAGCTGAGAATCAGACTGTGATTGATCATGTTGTTGGGATTGACACTGGGATTGCTCATGCATGCTGGGATCGGCAATTGCTTCATCTTGATGTTGCTGGGATTGTGACAGGTATGCATCATGTATGATGGGATCTTCAGTTGCTTGATCTTGATTTTCAGATTGAACACCACTTCCTTGAACTGCACTAACTTGACTTTCAACAACACATGTACCTTCAGCTTCTTTATATGCTGCTACTTTGTTACCTTTAGGATGTGTCTTTTTTGTTGCAGCTTTTGTAGGCACTTGTTTGACATTTCCCGTATTGGAAGTTCGTCTACTTTCAGCTCCACCATACCCTAGACATGTTTTCCGGTTGTGTCCAGCAATGCCACAAATACTACACTTAACACTCTTCCAAGCCCTTGACAGCTTACCATTCTTCACAATCTCTTCACTTTCAGGAGCTATCCTAACTATTTTTCTACCTCTTGAGCTAGGCGGCTTTGTTTCGGATTTCGGTGGAACAATTGTTGTTGGCACAGTTGATTTTTCTCAATGTTCGCTGCTAGTTATAGGCTGGACATGGTGATGGTACGTTGCCTCCTAAGTGAGAAGATAGTAACAAGGATGAGCCCATGTTTCTACAGCTCCTACTTGTTGCCCATTTAAAGCCATATTCCAATTGGTAGCAACAACATGTTTACATGGTAAACATGTTATCTCCCATCTTCTGCAAGTACAAGACTTGTGTATAACATTAACTACACATTTGTCACCCCATGGTCCACTAACCTGAAACTTAGTTCCCCCATTCCATAAAACATTATATTTAACAGCCTCTTTCTTAATACCCTCTAGCATGTGTTGTGCAGTTGGTGTTAGTGGCCCATCACTCTTCTCAATCACCAAAAGAACATGCATTATCCTCTTCATACAGTATTCCCTTATGTATTCTAAGGATGTATGATAACATCAAATAATCCTGAATATCAAGTGTCAATTTCCCCCGATAATGTTTGTAATTTATATCATTTATATGGATTTATGCTTGTTTTCCATTGTTTCCCACTTTCAGGTAAATTACGAGCATTGGAGCTAAAGAGACGCGGAACTTGAGAAATATCTAAAGATTTATCACAGTATGCTACTTTGAAGAAGTTACGGCGTAACTCGTCTCTTACATTACGCCGTAACTATTGCGTGACTCAGAAAACCAACTTATCAGAAGGTTACGGCGTAACTCTTTCCAAAGGTTACGACATAACTATATTAGGTCAAATGAGGTTCCACGCCGCTGATACTTACGCCGTAACTACTGCATCAACTACGACGTAACCAAATTTATTGAAGACTACGGCGTAACCACTCATTAGGTTACTCCCTAACTAGCATATCTAGTGCAAAATACGAAGAAATAGAAGGTTACGGCGTAACTCCTATATTGGTTACGCCGTAACCCAGATCTGGCCTATAAATACCCCACGAATTCCAACATTTCTATGCATTCCATTCCACACACAACACTCAGAGAACGTGGGAAAAAGCTCAAGGCAGGTCTAGAGGAGCATACGGAGCTGTCTCCAAGGGAGAAATCACTCCCGTACGATAAGCAATAGCGTTTTATATTTCGTTTACTTTCAATTCATGTATTTCGTACCTTTGAATATTAAATTTGTTTGCATGATTAATATGAGCGGCTAAGCACCTCTTGGTGCTGGCCTAGTTATGATTCCTTAATTGTTTTGTTTGCGTTTACTTTACTTCCATACAATTATTTCTAAGTGTATGCATGCATAGTTTATTGGTAGCCACCCTTGGTTCGGTAGTTTGGAATGGCGGTAGAGGCCAATTGCCTAGGAGATATGACCAACTGACCCTAGGTGAGCGGACTGAGACGGGAAGGGTAAGATATGACCAACTGACGACCCTTTCTACTTGTGCGATTTGACCAATTGATCACCTATCGTTTGGATGAACTTAAGAATTAGGGGGTGCGTGTCTAAGTTCCTAACGGCCGGGCATTCACTATTATAAATCTAGCATGTAGCGGTACTTAATGACTTGGCTTAGGGGACCAGGAACAACAGGACTTATGAGGGGACACCTGACTTCTCTTGTGGTGGCATCTTTGCTGATAGGTTAGGGCGAATTGACCAAATGCTGTCCTCTCGACTTTGACCCCACCTGAAGTAATTGGAAGTAAGTAGACGTAGACATAACTAGCTAGGAGGATTAACTAGGTTAGCACCACTTTCCTCTATTGATTTCCCTTTATCATTTATTTGCTTTTATTTGCTTTATTCTGCATTAGTAGTTTAATTAATTAAATCCCTATCGAAACCATTATTAATCTGTGACACCTAGACTTAGTAATAATCCAACACACATAGCTCTTGGGACGACCTCGGCTTTACCGATTACTACACTACACACGACCGGGTACACTGCCCGTTAGTGCACTAGGGTAGACCGTAGGTATAACGAGACATTATAAATATTAAAACCTGGTCAGTAAAACCTGCATCAAGTTTTTGGCGCCGCTTCCGGGGAGTTATATTAGGATTTTTATTTAAGTCTTTAAGTTTTGTTTTGATATTATGTTTCTTACTATGAATGATTATCTCACCACCTCTAAAAGTAAACAGGGAATCACCATTCCAGCTCTTGAAGAAAATGTTAAATTCGAATTCTGGGGACTTTGTCTTGATGAACTAAAAAGATGCTGCTTTTATGGAACCAAAAATGAAGAAGCACACGAGTACATCGCTAAAGAATGTGAGATCGCCGATTTATTCCATGCTCCTGGGGTCTCCAGATATCATGTTATGATGAGGGCATTCCCTTTTACCCTAAAAGGAAGAGCTAGAGATTTGTTGAAGAAACTTCCATCTGGATATATCACAACGTGGAATGCATTTAAGAAGGCCTTTCTTAAGGATTACCGAACCCCTGCAAAAATCTTTCAACAAGTTGATGAAATTAGGAGGTTTATCCAACTCAATGATGAGCCACTATTTACAGCTTGGGAAAGATTCAATGAAGCCATCCTGAAGTGCCCCGAGCATAAACTCAACAAACACGAGCAACTGCAAATATTCTACAACGAGTTGAACATAAAGACTCGGCAATTATTAGACTCAAAAGAACCTATCCCGTTAATGACTGCTGATAAAGGATGGATAAGAGTGGAAGAAGTAGCTCTCCACTCGTCATCTTGGAATGAAGATCGGAATGAAGATCCTATCGAGATACAATCGGTAATTAAGAATCTGGAGGAATTTGAAGTAGATATGCAATCCCTTACTGAAGAAGTCAAGATGTTTAAACACAAGTTCGATAAACCCATTGATGGGAGAGTAACAGATCTAGAAAAGGCTGTGAAGATGCTTGTCAAAGAATCCAACAGGAAACAAGAAGAGAACAAAAAATTGGTTTGGAATATCAAGCGAGATTACGACAATATGCTGAGAACACAAGCAGCTGCTATAAGAAGACTTGAAAATCAAGTCGGAAAGCTCGCAGAATCTATCAGAACAAGAGATGAAGGTGAATTACCTAGCATAACTGAACCAAATCCTCGAGATCTTGCTCATGCCATTACAACCAGAAGTGGATTAAACTATAAGGAACCAGCGTACCCTTCAAACTCGAATGATCTGACTAAAGAAACGCCTCAAGACAACAACAAAGAAACCGAGGAGGCTCAACCTACTGTCAAAAAAGTTCGTCCCTACATTCACCCAATTCCATTTCCGGGAAGAATTAAGAAGGAACAAGAACGAGTGTTATTTCAGAAATTCATGGAGAAATTACAACAACTCAGCATTAATATTCCTCTCGTTGAAGCCCTGGAGCAAATGCCGAAATATGCCAAATTCATGAAGGATCTCCTTACCCATAGAAGACTTTCTGATCGGACGCAGATAACTTTAAATCAAAGATGCTCTGCCGCCCTTTTAAAAGATATGCCTCTCAAAAAGGAAGATCCAGGGAGTTTCACCTTACCTTGTACTATCGGGGGAATTTTGTTCAACAAGGCCCTTGCCTATCTTGGGGCAAGCATAAGTCTTATGCCATTCTCTCTCTATTCACGTCTGGAATTGGGGGAACTGAAACCAACTAGAATGTGTATTGAACTGGCTAATAAAACTACTCAATATCCTATAGGAATCGCTGAAAATGTTCTTGTCAAGATCGATAAATTTGTCTTCCCGGTCGACTTCGTAGTCCTTGAGATGGAAGAGGATGATATCCCAATTTTGCTTGGAAGACCCTTTCTTGCAACCGCACACGCTATGATTGATGTCTTTAACAAGAAGATTTCGTTGGAGATTGGAAACAATAAGATTACCTTAGATCTTGAAAAATCAATGAGATATGCTTCTTTCACTGACGACAACCTTGATGATCTCGACCTTGTCGAAGCTAACGCACAGAAGCATGCCCAGGAATGCTTTCTTCCTGACCCTTTGAGATCATTGAAATTCGAAGATTATGATGGGACATATAGCGATGGAGAAAGCGAAACATAGGAACTGACCGCGAACAATCAAACATTATGTTCAGCAAATATAGAAGCTGATACTACCCCAAAACTCAAGGAGCTCCCTCCTGATTTAGAATATGCATTCATCAATGGGAATCATGATTTTCCTGTTGTGATTTCTTCTTTGTTATCTGACGAAGAAAAGGAGTCGTTACTGCAGGTTTTAAGCAAGCACAAGGGAGCAATTGCATGGAAAGTCTCTAACATAAAAGGAATTAACCCTTCATACTGCTCTCACAAGATACTTATGGAAGATGATTTTAAACCTGTAGTACAGCCACAAAGGAGATTAAACCTAAAAGTCCAAGACGTGGTAAAAGACGAAATCATTAAGCTTCTGGATGCGGGTCTAATTTACGCTATTTTTGATAGCCCTTGGGTTAGTCCTATTCATGTTGTGCCAAATAAAGGAGGAATGACAGTGGTCACCAATGAAGATAATGAGCTGATACCGACTAGAACAGTCACTGGCTGGAGGGTGTGCATCGATTACAGGAAATTAAATGACGCAACACGAAAGAATCACTTCCCCTTCCATTTATCGATGAGATGCTTGAAAGGCTCCCTGGACATGAGTATTACTGCTTTCTCGATGGATTCTCAGGATACTTTCAAATTCCTATTGCCTCTGAGGATCAAGAAAAAACTACTTTCACCTGTCTTTACGGAACATTCGCCTACCGAAGGATGCCTTTTGGACTATGTAACGCTCCCGCCATATTCCAACGGTTCATGACTGCAATATTCTCGGATATGTGTCAAGATTTTATGGAAGTCTTCATGGACGACTTCTCGGTTTTTGGTAACTCTTTCTCATCTTGTCTTATTAATCTATCTAAGATGCTTGCCAGGTGTGAAGAAACAAACCTTGTCCTTAACTGGGAGAAATGTCATTTTATGGTAAAAGAAAGGATTGTTTTGGGGCATATGATTTCCCAAACAGGGATCGAAGTTGATAAAGCTAAGGTTGACGTTATTTCTCGACTGCCTTATCCTACCAACCTAAAAGGCATTAGGAGTTTTTTGGGGCATGCGGGATTTTATAGACGATTTATAAAAGATGTGGAAAACTAGAAGGGGGGGTTGAATAGTTTTACCAATTTAAAACTTCCTTTTAAATATTTAGATCGACTTATGTCAATCTATTTGATTGTTTATGTTGGACGTTGATAGATAGATATATAAACGTGTAATGAAAGATAAAGAGTAAGAAGCACATCACCACGACACAAGTATTTATAGTGGTTCGGCTACAAGGACACCTTCCTTGCCCTACTCCATTCCCCGAGTCACCTACTCGAGAGTTCGTAAACACTACACCAACTCCTTATGGCGGAGAAGCCTTCACAACGTCGCTTAACCTTTTTCCGGTACAAAGCTAAATACCGAGTTCTTTCACTCCAAGGCGAACCACACTTAACACAACGTCGCCTACCCTTTATACGGTGCTAGGCTAACCACCGAGTTCTTTCACACCTTAGGAGAACTAATCCTATCACAACGTCGCCTACCCTTTATTAGGTACTAGGCTAAGTACCTAGTTCTTTCACACCTTAGGTGAACTACACCTTCACGAAACAACACCTATTCTCAAGGAGATCTACTCCTTGTTACAACACCATCAAGGATATCACCATCCTTGTAAATAAACAAATACTTATATGTATAACGATGCACCTCATCGATTATACGACCTAAGCATTCTTCCCAAATGCTACTTGATTTGATTCTTTGGCATCCTTCACTAATGTCTTTAACACAACGCTTGGCATCCTTCACTAATGCCTTCGTCTGGACACCTTTAGCATTCTTCACTAATGCCTTGACACAAATGATGAGCATCTTTCACTAATGCTTGCATCTTTACTTTTTCGGCATTCTTCACTAATGCCTTCAACCCAACGTCTATGGAGAAAGGTAGATCTATCAACAAGAGAACCTTCGTTGTCTTGATGATGACGAAGCATGGCAACTCATGGACTTGAGCTTGCACGTCTTCAAGAAGTGGTGATCTTTCCTTTAAGAGGAACCTAGAAGATCACACAAAAACAAAAGACAAACTACATAGATCACTTAGATCTGAGGTTAGAGGGTTGATGAGTGTCTAAATACTCATCATTTTTGTACCATTTAAACTGCAAAAACATCTGAAAACACTCAGAAATGCATCAAAATGATAAAAATATCACAAATCAGTGTTTTATGTGTTTTAAATGCAAAAATATCAAAATATAGTGAAAAAAGTATCAAGTTTGCATAATTGGCAGTTTTAGTCCCCCAAGTTTCAAAAGTTGTCAAAAACAGTCCCTGGTAAAACAAAATAAAGAAAAATATCATTTCAAGTCCCTAGGGATTCATGAGTTGTCAAAATTGGTCCTTGAGATTTAAAATTGCAAAATTACAACTTAGGTCCCTAAACTTTCAAAAATGACAAGTTTGGTCCTTGGAATATTGGAGATTGTCAAGTTTGGCCCTTGGATTATAATTTCAGAATGTACATGATTGGTCCCTGGAAAATCAGAATTGGCAGCTATGGTCCCTCAAGTTTGAAAGAATTGCAAAAATGGTCCTTGATATTAAACACCTTTAATCTTGAACCTTGGCCCCTGCCAAAACCATTATGACCCCTGCCAACCCTTGAACCCTCCTTTTTGGACCCCTAGTCAAACCCCGGTCAAACCATATCCCTTTCCCTCCCACCTTTCTTCCTCACCACTTGTCTGCAAAACACTCTCCCATCACCTCACCTTATCTCTTCAACCCCCCCCCCCTCATCATCACATCTACCAACTAAACACACCACAATTAATGCCCCCCCCCCCCCAGTTGCAAATTCAGAACCCCACAGTCAAAACAGCTTTTCCCGCCAAAACTCATCAAACGGCCAATATCCACTGAACTGATCCAATGGCCAAATTTACAAGTGGGATTTGCTCAGAGGAGAGAGAGAAGGCCTTTTGTTATAAAAAGGAGGAAGAAGAGAGAAGGAATGAGGCAGTACTTAGTTTTATTTTCATATGTATGTCGTTTTTAAAAATTTCCATGTCTTAAATAAGTCTAAGTTGTAATTTCAAGCTTTGTTGTATGAAACTTAGTTAGTTCATTGTACTGTAACCTTTTTCAAAGATTAATTTCAAGTTCTATCAAGATTCATGTTTTCACATTTATCTTATTCAAGACAGTTTCAAATGTATTAAGTGCCAGGCTTCAATAAGCTTCTTTATAACTCAGTTGAGCTTATTTAAGCTGTTTATAGCTTTTAGTAAGCTTAAGAAATAGATTCAAGCAAATTTGGTGTATGGTCAACAAAAGTCAAACTATATTGAATTTTGGTTAAGCAGTGATGAAGATGGATATTGGTTGTTGCAGAGCTGGTATTGGATTTGATTAGATTAGTATAGTTGGGGTATGTGATAAGCTGCACATGAGATGGATCACTTGTGAGTTCAAATTCTCTGTCCTTTAACTGTTTGAATCTGCACATTTGTTACAGTTGATATTGTCTAGTTATCAATGCCTGATCATGGTTTAACTCAGTTTATAGATTAGTTTAGATCTTTGTTAGGTTGTGGAAGTAATCCTAGACTACCTATCTAAGTTTAACTAATAGAAAGTTGTCATGAAAAGAGTGTTTGGATCTGCTGCATTACCTGAGTAAAAGGCTTGTTCTGTGGTTAAAATCTGTTGCTTTAGTCCTCTTTAGTTGTAATATAACCATTTTAGTCATCAAATCTCATTTGTGCACTTTAAAAGTCAAAATCACCATGATCCTGTCCTCATTTCACATCTGTTAAAAAATTGTGAAATCAAAAGCTGGCATTGTGCTCATAATTGATAGGGGTAGCTTAATCAAGTCTTATAATAGCTCATTTCATCATTTTCAGTTGGCAAATTAAGATCAAATCTCATTTAAGTCAAAATTGCAAAACTGTCAAAAAGTCAAAAAAGGTTGAAAATCTCAGTTTTCACCCAACTGGGGTGATTTTTCATTGCTTCAATTTTGGGTCAATTCAAGTAAAACTTTGGGTTTTATAACTTCAATTGGTCTAGTTTCTTAATATAATTTTAGTTGAATTTTAGTAATTTTCTACAAGCCTCAAAACAGCTTGTCAAAATGGTCATAAGTCCCCTGTACACACTCAGTGTATACTGAGTGTGCACAGGTATTGTGCTGAGCTTGTCACAAGCTCATTAGAGCTTATCTCAGGCTCAACTTTGGTTTATAAGTAGCTAGCCAGGTCTAATTCAGGCCCCAACTTCTGGTTTTGAGTTTCAACTTATTTGAGTAGCTTATTTTTAAGCTTCAAAGTAGGCATAAAACCTGATTTTGGCATTTAATTTCAATTCATCAAATCTGTGCAGTTTGTATTTCAGAGGTTAAAGCTAGTTGATATAAGTTGCTTTTGAGTAGTTTTAACATATTATAGCTTCTGTGATAGTTTGGTGCTCATTTGTAGCCTTTGGCTTATTTCAAGTGCTTATTTATAAGCACTTGTCACTGCAGTTCCATATTCTCACACACAAGCCACTATTTTTATATTTTTCTTAGATTCAGATTATTATTTTAGACTTTTCTTGAATTTTTTATATTTTTCTATCACTGTTTGATATTTTTCTTCATTTAAAACAGTTTTTAGGCATTTTTAATTAGCTTTTAATACAATTAAATCAGAAAAACTTCAAAAAAATAAGTTTTCATTTTTCCTAGGTTAAGATAAATATAAAAAGCAAAAAAATAATTTTTCCAGATTTTTCTTAGCTTAATTTATAATTTTTAGCAATTTAATTAGTTTTAAATAGTTTTTAATTCATAGAAAATAGAAAAATAATCAGAAAAATACAAAATTAGTTTTGAAAATTCTATTTAGTTATTTTAGATTTTTCTAAGTCATAATTTCATTTTTCTAGCTTTATTTCATATTTTTTTATATTTTAGGGTATTATTAAATAGGTAAAAATAGTTTTTAATTAATAATAATTAAATAAATAGTAATAAAAATAATTTTCTTTTTCTAAAAATTTTCTCTTATCATTAGGTTTGTAAAAATGTCATTTTTATATTTCTAGGATTAATACTGTTTCATTTTCACATTTTCTTTTGTACGTCACGTAGTTTTTAAGTTAAATTTGTAAAAGAAAAATCAAAAACATAATTTTAAAAATAGTGATAGCGTTTATTTAATATAATTTATATTTTTAATTTTCTTTAATTTGCATTTAAGCCCCTGTAATTTATAAACTCTTTCTTTAGGTATAATTATTCCAAATTCACAAACCTTTTCCCGTTCAAATTCACCCGATCACTACACGTTTGATTATTCATCGCACAGCTCGTTGGGACTTAACGACCTGGGGAAACACCATACTCCTCTAGATCTTCATTGCATTGGTGTCTGAGCTGTTTGAAGTTTGTTACGGTTAGCCATTCACAAGTGGCTAGCTTGTGTGACAAAACTTGACGGTTTGGCACGAATCAAATTTTGGCGCCACTGCCGGGGAGCTGTGCTAATTATCTTCCATTTAGCAGATTAGTGATTTGAATATTCACTCCTTGTTCATACCATCCATCTATATCTATATATATATTTTCTTATAAAAAATCCAAAAAACCCAAAAACATCCAAAAACGTATAAAACACAAAAATATTTTTCTTTTGTTTCTATATATATATCAAAGATAAAAATACAAAAAGATTTGTCGTTTTCTTTGTTTAATAATAACAACATAAAAAATTACCACCGCAAACCAAGGCAGTGTACTACCTAACTGGGGGTACGACCATAATAAGTTCCCGAACCAAAGATTAAAACTTGCCTTTGTGTCCTTGTGAGTGGTGTACCTTTTTCAAAGAAGCCATTCATCTTGTGATTATTGGTTTAAGTTCACTGTCGTTTTACCTCGATATTGTTTTAATTGGATTTGTTGTTATATATCTACTTTCCAAAACCATAAAACCCAAAAAGATTCTTCTTACCCCATTTTCATAATTCCTTTCATAATTCCCTTCCTTAACTCTGAGATCTCTTAGAGTTAACTCTAGTGTATGCGCACTCGCTCTTCTAGATCTGTAAGCCCATTTCGTGAGCTTATCAGGATTCCAAGAAGGCGTGTCCGTAGACGTTCTGCCCCATCAGTCGGATCTGATATCCGGACTGCTCACACTACTTCCGTTTTCATGGCGGAAGAACGTCCTATGTGTGAGCTTCTCCAGGCACCCATCGACGGGTATGGAGATGCTATTGTTATCCCAGCCATTGTGGCTGAAAATTTTGAACTCAAAACCAGGTTACTAAATCTTGTAACCTCAAGTCAATTCTATGGTTTTGAGCGGGATGATCCTCATGCTCATATTCGATGGTTTAACAAGATTGCATCTACCATCAAATACAAGAATGTCCCTACAGATGCTGTCAAGCTTCTTCTGTTCCCATTTTCCCTTGAGGGGCAAGCCCGGATTTGGCTTGAAAAACAACCCCCTAAATCAATCAAAACATGGGAAGACCTGGTGAAGAAATTTGTTAACGAGTTCTATCCACCTTCTAAAACCACGAGTCTTAAAAATGAAATCATCAAGTTCACACAAAAGTTTGATGAACCCTTCAGTGAATCGTGGGATCGTTTTAAGGAATTGCTCCGCAAATGTCCTCACCACGGTTTCTCCGAGTTAATGCAACTCGATACTTTCTATAATGGAGTGAGTCAATCTGATCAAGATTCTCTCAATTCCTCCGCTGGAGGAAATTTCTTGAGCAAAACTGTAAAAGAAGCTTTAACGATAATTGAAAACAAGTCTAAAGTCCGCACTGCACGAAGCAAACCGGTTGTTTCTCAAGTCAGTGTTGGTCCTTCTTCTTCATCACCCGTGAGTCAATCTAGCACCGATGCTAAAATTGACAAACTCACGGAAGCAATTCAAGCTTTGGTTCTCTCCAACCAAAAGAAAGTTTCTTTTCCACAAACTTCACCTCCTGCTGAAGTTAAAAAAGTGGAAATCTGTGTTACTTGCGGTGGCCCCCATGCCTATTACAACTGTATGGCCACCGATGGTAACCCTTTTGAAGCAAACGCTGTGGGCGGGATTTCTAATCCAGGAGGCAACCAATACCGTGCTCCTATAGACCTGAACCACCGTCCTAACCACTACCCTGGACCACCCGGTTTCAACCAAAACCAAAACCGTAATCAAAATCAGAATAGAACGAACCAAGGTTTTCAAAACCAAGGTAATTTTACTCCAAATAACGGTTTTCAAAATCAAAGTCAAAACTTCCAACACCAAGGAAACTTTAATAGAAACCCAGGTCAGGGAAATTTCAACCCAGGGTATTTTCATGGCAATAATCAAGGAAATTTCCAAAATCAAGGCCCTAATCCAAACAATAGAGGCCAGAATTTTCCTGTGCAAAATCAAGCCATTGTTCCAACTGGACCATCATCTGATGAGTTGTTGAAGCAATTCATGAAATCCCAAGAGGAAATGAACAGGTTGTTGGTTAGCCAGATTTCTGACATTAAGAAGTCTTTAAATGATCGACCCTCGGGCTCAGGTACTTTACCTAGCAAGACGATCGCTAATCCGAGGGGCGATGCAAAGGCGATCACAACCAGAAGTGGTGCTTCGTATGATGGACCCGCTATTCCTACTACCTCTTCTTCTTCTCTCCCGAAGGTAGTGGAAAGTGAACCTGAGGCGACCAAGGACAAGGAACTTCCTACTAATAATGGAGGTACCAACAATGTCCATCCTCAAGTTGTCCCGAAACCCAGAACCAAACCTGGAGTTGTTTTTGAACCTCCAGTTGAAAACCCCAAATCCAAAACTTTTATTCCTTACCCATCACGTTTAAATGAGCAAAAACTCCGCGAAAAAGCCAGTCATCAAATGGAAAAAAATTTTCAAATTTTCCAAGAACTTCATTTTGACATAAGCTTTGCGGATGCCATCATGCTGATGCCCAAATTTGCATCAACTCTCAAACACATGTTAAGCAACAAGGAAAAACTGTTTGAAATGGCTAAAACTCCTTTGAACGAGAACTGCTCAGCAGTTCTGTTAAAGAAGCTTCCCGAGAAGCTTGGAGATCCTGGAAAATTTCTTCTTCCTTGTGTTTTTCCAGGAATGATTGAATGCTTTGCCCTCGCCGATCTTGGTGCAAGCATCAATCTGATGCCTTATTCAGTATGGAAGAAGCTTTCTCTTCTAGAACTTGTTCCTACCTGCATGACTCTTGAGCTTGCAGATCGTTCTATATCGCGTCCTCTTGGCATCGCCGAGGATGTATTCGTGAAAGTAGGAAATTTCCATTTTCCAGCTGACTTTGTGGTTGTTGATTTTGATGCCGATCATCGGGTTCCCCTCATTGTTGGACGAGGATTCCTGAGAACGGGTCGTGCTCTCATTGATGTGTTTAAGCAAGAAATCACGTTTCGTGTGGGTAATGAAGCTGTCACCTTTAACCTTGATCAAACTTCAAGGTACTCCTCAAATTATGATGCTGAATCGGTTAATCGAATCGATTTAATTGATATTGCTTCTGAGGAGTACTCTCAAGAGTTTCTTGGTTATTTTCATAATTATGTGAGTAGGGATCCCACCACATCTTCTCAACCAATCATTGCTGACTCTTCCCCCTCTCTCACTCCGTTTGAGGGAGGTGACTTCTTTCTGGAAGAGATCGATGAGTTTCTTGCTAGTGATGAATCAATTCCACCTGGAATTGATGGTGTTTATGATTCGGAGGGAGATATCCTTTATCTCGAGCAATTGTTAAATGAAGATCCATTACCTTCACTCCCTCCGAAAGAGATCACGATTGAGGAAATTAAATCAGTACAAACATCTACTGAAGAATTTCCCGAGGTCGAACTTAAGGACCTACCTCCTCATCTCGAGTATGCATTCTTGGAGGGTGATGATAAATTACCCGTCATAATTGCTAAAGACTTAACTGAGGAGGAGAGGACTGCTCTCATAAAGGTTTTGAAGTCACACAAGCAAGCAATTGCTTGGAAACTCTCCGACATTAAGGGTATCAACCCTGAGTTTTGTACTCACAGAATCTTGATGGAGGATGACTTCAAACCAGCAGTCCAACATCAGAGAAGGGTGAATCCTAAGATTCATGAGGTTATCAAACAAGAGGTTCTCAAACTTCTTGATGCCGATTTAATTTACCCGATCTCTGACAGTCCTTGGGTCAGTCCCATTCACTGTGTTCCAAAAAAGGGTGGCATAACTGTTGTCACAAATGAAGAAAACGAGTTAATTCCAACTCGATTGGTTACGGGATGGCGTGTGTGTATTGACTATCGCAAGTTAAACGAAGCCACCCGTAAAGACCATTTTCCTCTACCCTTTATGGATCAGATGCTTGAGAGATTAGCAGGGAACGAATACTATTGTTTCCTTGATGGTTTCTCGGGTTATTTTCAGATCCCCATTGATCCGCTAGATCAAGAGAAGACCACATTCACCTGCCCATACGGAACTTTTGCCTACAGGCGTATGCCTTTTGGCCTATGTAATGCTCCTGGCACGTTCCAACGATGTATGATGGCAATTTTCCATGACATGATCGGGGAAACAATGGAGGTGTTTATGGATGACTTCTCGGTCATTGGGGACTCATTTCAAACATGTCTCTCCCATTTAGATAAAATGCTAAAACGGTGTGAAGACACCAATCTTTGTCTAAATTGGGAGAAGAGCCACTTTATGGTCAAAGAAGGCATAGTCCTTGGCCATAATATTTCCAAAAACGGGATTGAGGTAGATAGAGCAAAAGTTGATGTTATTGCCAAATTGCCTCATCCTACTACCGTCAAAGGTATTAGGAGTTTTCTTGGTCATGCCGGGTTTTATCGCAGATTCATACAAGATTTTTCTAAAATCGCTCGGCCTATGACCCATCTTCTTGAAAAAGATGCTACTTTTATCTTCTCACCTGAGTGCATCGAAGCTTTTGAAACATTAAAGAAAAAGCTTACGGAAGCACCCATTCTAGTTGCCCCCGACTGGGATTTACCTTTTGAACTCATGTGCGATGCAAGTGATTTTGCTATCGGTGCAGTCCTGGGGCAACGAAAAACCAAGCATTTTCAGCCTATCCACTACGCAAGTAAGACTATGACTGAAGCTCAAACCCATTACACCACTACAGAAAAAGAATTATTAGCTGTGGTGTATGCTTTTGAAAAGTTTCGGCCATACCTTATCTTGACCAAATGCGTGGTGTATACGGATCACTCGGCTCTCAAATATCTCTTTGCAAAACAAGATGCAAAGCCGAGATTGCTCCATTGGGTTCTCCTCCTACAAGAATTTGATATCATTATACGTGATAAAAAAGGAGCTGAGAACCTGGATGCTGATCATCTGTCCCGTCTAGAAAACCCTCACCAGGATGTGTTCGAGAAAAAGGAAATAAACGAAACCTTTCCTCTCGAGACACTCAATGTGGTTTCTTTTCGTGGAGACTCTTCTACCCCATGGTTTGCTGACTTTGCAAACTACCATGCGGGTAACTTTGTAGTGAAATGGATGTCGTCCCAACAGAAAAACAAATTCTTTAAAGATGTAAAACATTACTTCTGGGACGACCCCTACTTATTCAAAATTTGCGCGGATCAAGTCATCAGGCGATGTGTGTATGGTCAGGAAGCCATTGACATTCTCAAGGCTTGCCATTCTGGACCTACTGGGGGACATCATAGCCCCAACTACACTGCCAAGAAGGTGTTTGATTCCGGATTCTATTGGCCCACGATTTACAAGGATGCCCACGAATTTGTCAAAACCTGTGACGCTTGTCAACGTCACGGGAATATCTCACAAAGAAATGAAATGCCGCAAAACGCCATTCAAGTGTGTGAGATTTTTGACATCTGGGGCATTGACTTTATGGGGCCATTTCCATCATCTCGAGGAAACAAATACATACTCGTGGCCGTTGACTATTTGTCAAAATGGGTTGAAGCGAAAGCTTTGCCTACCAACGATGCCCGAGTTGTTGTGAAATTCTTAAAATCTCTTTTTGCTAGGTTTGGAACCCCACGAGCTATAATCAGTGATCGTGGTACGCATTTTTGCAATGACCAGTTTGATAGAGTCATGCAAAAGTATGGTGTAACTCACCGTCTCTCTACTGCGTACCACCCCCAAACAAGTGGGCAAGTGGAAGTTTCCAACCGAGGGATTAAAAGAATTCTGGAGAGGACAGTAGGCGAAAACCGTGTCTCTTGGTCGGATAAGCTAGATGGCGCACTCTGGGCCTTCCGTACAGCTTATAAAACACCCATCGGGTGTACTCCATACAAGCTTGTGTACGGGAAGGCGTGTCATCTGCCGGTTGAGCTTGAGCACAAGGCATACTGGGCCTTGAAACATGCCAACTTCGATATTCAGACAGCTGGTGATCACCGAAAAGTTCAAATGAATGAATTAAATGAACTCCGTGATCAAGCATACGAGAACTATTTGATCTACAAAGAAAAGACAAAGAAGATTCATGACTCCAAAATCAAAAACCGCGTTTTCAACGTCGGTGATCGAGTCCTTCTTTTCAATTCAAGATTGAAGATTTTCTCGGGAAAACTAAAATCCCGCTGGTCTGGACCATTCACCATCACTAAAGTATTTCCTTATGGAACCATTGGGTTATCTCAACCCGATGGTCCAAACTTTAAAGTGAATGGTCATCGATTGAAGCACTATTTTGGAGAGGACATTCCTCCTGTGGTTGTCCCGGATCTACAAACTTTCCCCATGAACCAATGAATGCGGGGATCGAGTCAAGCTAGCGACTCGGGAATCAAAAACAGTAGCATGCCATATGGGTTTTCACCCATATTTCTGACTTCTTTCTACTTTCTACCACCCTAGTGTGGGGGAGTTGCCCCCCGCTGTTGTATATAAGAGTTTCAAAAAAAAAAAAAAAAACATTCAAAATAATGGCCGTAGTATTTCCCTTTTACGTTCTACGTTTCGGCATAACCGCCGGTACTTTGAATATTGAGGGCAATATTCATTTCTAGTGTGGGGGGAATTCTCACGAATTTTATCATGTAATTATACCGCCCAATTCCCCCATTTTTTTGGCCAATTTTTTTTTTTTTTTGGAGTAAGTGTTTTGCACTTACTCAGCTTATGGTTATCAGTCCGCCATGTCTAATAAACAAAAGGATTGGCTAATCCAGGAGCAAACGGCTCTTGGTAAAGATATATCAAATCCGTTGACGGCTTGCAATTTACCCAAAATTATATGGTGTTCAGCTCACCATATCTTTAATTAGTGAAGAGTTGGCTAGTCCAGAAGCAAACGGCTTCTGGTAAAGACAAATCAAATCCGTTGGAAGCTGGTGGTTTGCTCAAAATCATATGGTTATCAGTGTACCATAGTTCTTACTTGAACTGAAACATTTGGCTACTCCAGAAGTAATGGCTTTTGGTAAAGAGATGAAATCCATTAATTTTTCTCAAAACATTGCTAGGGACTAGCAATATCTTAGTGTGACGGATTGATGAGTGTCTAAATACTCATCATTTTTGTACCATTTAAACTGCAAAAACATCTGAAAACACTCAGAAATGCATCAAAATGATAAAAATATCACAAATCAGTGTTTTATGTGTTTTAAATGCAAAAATATCAAAATCTGGTGAAAAAAGTATCAAGTTTGCATAATTGGCAGTTTTAGTCCCCCAAGTTTCAAAAGTTGTCAAAAACAGTCCCTGGTAAAACAAAATAAAGAAAAATATCATTTCAAGTCCCTAGGGATTCATGAGTTGTCAAAATTGGTCCTTGAGATTTAAAATTTCAAAATTACAACTTAGGTCCCTAAACTTTCAAAAATGACAAGTTTGGTCCTTGGAATATTAGAGATTGTCAAGTTTGGCCCTTGGATTATAATTTCAGAATGTACATGATTGGTCCCTGGAAAATCAGAATTGGCAGCTATGGTCCCTCAAGTTTGAAAGAATTGCAAAAATGGTCCTTGATATTAAACACCTTTAATCTTGAACCTTGGCCCCTGCCAAAACCATTATGACCCCTGCCAACCCTTGACCCCTCCTTTTTGGACCCCTAGTCAAACCCCGGTCAAACCATATCCCTTTCCCTCCCACCTTTCTTCCTCACCACTTGTCTGCAAAACACTCTCCCATCACCTCACCTTATCTCTTCAACCCCCCCCCCCCCTCATCATCACATCTACCAACTAAACACACCACAATTAATGCCCCCCCCCCCCCAGTTGCAAATTCAGAACCCCACAGTCAAAACAGCTTTTCCCGCCAAAACTCATCAAACGGCCAATATCCACTGAACTGATCCAATGGCCAAATTTACAAGTGGGATTTGCTCAGAGGAGAGAGAGAAGGCCTTTTGTTATAAAAAGGATGAAGAAGAGAGAAGGAAGGAGGCAGTACTTAGTTTTATTTTCATATGTATGTCGTTTTTAAAAATTTCCATGTCTTAAATAAGTCTAAGTTGTAATTTCAAGCTTTGTTGTATGAAACTTAGTTAGTTCATTGTACTGTAACCTTTTTCAAAGATTAATTTCAAGTTCTATCAAGATTCATGTTTTCACATTTATCTTATTCAAGACAGTTTCAAATGTATTAAGTGCCAGGCTTCAATAAGCTTCTTTATAACTCAGTTGAGCTTATTTAAGCTGTTTATAGCTTTTAGTAAGCTTAAGAAATAGATTCAAGCTGTTAGGTCACTAGTTTTACAACACAAGCTTATAAGAGAAGAGATAAGGCGATTGAACAAGTAAACAAGCACACACACACAATAAGAGAGGCACGGTTAGGCGTAGGTGAATGTGTGAAAAGAAAACTTGAACAACCAACCCTCAAATGAGGGTTTACAAGAGTTTATATAGGCAAGGAGCTAGGGCAACACTCCCTCTCCTTCCCTATTCCTTATTGGGCTTGGATCAAGCTTATGGGCCTTCTACATAAGCTTGACCTTAAACAAACATAAAGGCCATAATTAAGCTACCTATTACATATGAAATATAAATACTTGAAATACTGTTTAGGAGTGATTCCAACAATCTCCCCCTCAAGTATATATGAATGTAAACGGTGAAGGCGTTGATGTAATAGTAGTTGTGACGTCTTCTGACATTCTTCTTTCTTGTGAGAGGAATTGTCTTGATTCGAACAATCTCCCCAGTGTAGAGAGATTGTTATCTTTAAACAGTTATGCTTCGACGTTATCTTTAACTTTGTTCTGAAATCCTTGTTCTTTGTGGTGAAAGTGATAGTATGTTGTTGTCTGCATCAGTCTGCCTCAGGTCTGCTTCGCTGCTCCAGTGTCTCCACGTCATTCTTCAACATGCTCACACGCTCTTTGACGTTGGAAATCAATACTGATGAAGTTCTTTAAGTCTTTGACTTTGTAGATTCTTTGAGTAGATGAAGAATCATTCTGACTGTTGTGTTGCATTGGATAGAACTTCCATTAGTGATGATGTTGGCGTGAGCATGAGAAGAATCAGCACGATCATCCCGCTCCGGAGCTTCCATAAGAAGAAAACATTTCAAACGGTTAGTAATAAGCGGTTTCCGGCACTTACAAGTTTGAACTTCGAGAGTGTCAACAGCATAGTGTGAAGACACAACTCTAATTCTTACAAAGGTCGTTCCTGAACTGGAGTCCCACAAGTGAGATAACGCGATGCACCGAAGTACATCTACAGTTCAGATGAGTCGCTGAGGTACACCGAAGCATCACCTCACGACTGTAGACCGTTTGAGACACACTCCGCGTAATCCACGGGGAGTTACCGAAGTGACCTGCTGTCAGGGCTGTTTGATGTTAACCCTGGCAGGAGTTTCCATTCAATCACTGAGGATCACAGATGTGAACCTCTCATAAATGTTCTCGACAGATTGCTAAGATCTGTGAAGGACTCGATATGAACCACTGATGATCTTATTGTTGATCATCAAGTGATTAAATGTCAAGTGTTCCTAAGAGATCTTTTGATGAATCTCGTGGCTCTAGACTCTATAGTGCGTTTTGGTTTTCCTGAGCGGAGACTAGGGAGAGGGTCTCCTTCTTCAATACCAGCGATCTCTAAGAGAAAGCCAATAGTTTACGTAGGGTTCCCTGTGAGAATGAAACAAGCTTTTGTTGAGAAAAAACTTGAGTGGCTAAGAAGGTTTAGTACATGCGTCACTGGGTCCATGACGACTTTTAATCTTCAATACCGGTGTCACTAAGTGACAGCCAGTAGCATATGAATTGAACCCGGTGTCTGCCCTAAGTTGAATAATCTGGAGGGCTATTTCTTTTCACCCTTTACTTTACATTTCTTTTTGATTCTTCAACTCCTTCTTTCTCCGATTCTCATTTTCTCCTTTTTATAATCATTCCTAAGGACTTCTAACACTAACTAATGGTAGTGTCCTTGGGTAGATCCCTCCGGCTCTGGCGGATCATAGGACGGTTATTCCTAACCTTAGTCACCTTATAACTCCATGACTAACCTATGTTTGCCATTAAAACCACTGTATGTGAAAATATCTCTCAAAGGGTTTGTTAATGAAAAACATGTTTGAACCACTGTGAGAGATGATGTTTTGCATAAATACTCCCCCTCCACATGTGCTTAATAGTTTTAATGGTTAAATGCACAGTGAGGAAAGAGCGCACACTTTTTGAATTGATCCACTGAAGATAGACATTCCCCCGCGAGACACGGTTACGTTGCATAGTTAAAGAGTTACATTGTCAGCTTTTAGGTGACAACTAGCTCTAGTAACTACCTTGAAGGTGTAGACAAACCTTGGAAGGTTGTCAAACCCGTCAGAGTTCATGTCTATCAAGAGTTTCTCGAATGGTACTTTCTACTTGGACAAGTCCTTTGCGAGACACGTTTACATTACTAGCGAACTAGCTTGAAATTATTACCCGTCCAGGACAAGTCTTTTCGAGTTACTAACAGTTTAGTACCGTCAATTCGTAGGTTAAGTCTGAGGTACACGGATTCATTTGCATTTTGTACAACATATTTCTTATCACACAATTTTTCTCCCCCTCAAAAATGGCATATAAAATGTTATTTTTGAACGTTTGAGAATAAATATGACCATTTTGAGTGTTGCGGGAAGATGACCACTATGAACAATTTGTGAACAAAGTTTTTAAATCAAATACTCCCCCTCAACTAGTGATATAAACGGTTGAGGTTTTGAAAAATCATATGGGGAAGTACTTGTTCTTTTGAGCAAAACCTTGAAAATTGAAAGGTTTGATAGGTTTTACTCAAAAGTAAGAAGCTTTCGCTCCTTTTATAAGGATTGTGGCACTGAAGCGTACCACAGGGTCCTTTCTTGACAATTACGGGTTGTACACTGTTATGTGTGCACAAGCCATCCACATATGAAATCATGCATCCAAAATTATATGAAGGAAACAATTCAAGGGGTACCAGGAAGTGCAGTGATGTTCCCAGGAGTGCGCACAGGGCGTTGAAAGCCGGTGATGTTTCTCCTGGGTCGACCACCAACATAGCTCTCCAATCGTCTGAACTGATCCCTTCTGAACAACCGTTCATCAATCATGTTGATGATTCGTCTCACATCCCTCCTATCCTGAGAATTCCAGCGCTTAGGATTCCCAACTTTCAGGTGTATATCCTTCAACCTGTAAGCCAAACCATCTCTAACCAGCTTCAAGGTATGATCTCCGAATTTGTGGAGCTCACTACACGCCATTAAGCAGTTTCGTTGAAGTTCACTGCGGTAAACAACGCCGAAAGGTTTGCTGATGAGCGTAAGTTGTGTAAGCTGGTTGATGTCGGGAAGATCAAGCTGTGGTGGAGTGAAGTTTACACGTTTCTGATATGATTCAACAGCCATCTGGATATCTTCGACACGTTCTTTGATCACGATGCATCTAATGAAGATGAGAACTGACTTGATAAATTCACGTTGAACTTCAGTTGAGAATTGTCTCATACGACCTTGTACTTTTGCAAGATACATGTCTTCGATGTCGTTGAGAGACAAGTTCTCAAAGTCAGCCTCGGAGAATCCATAGTCTTGTTCATCTTGTCGTTTGACTATGATATTCTTCAAGAATGTGTAGTCCCACTTAGACTTGAGATCAATGTGTTTGATGGCCACGATGTCCTTAGAGCTATACACTGCATGTTGAGACTTCTGAACCAGGCAGCTTTTGTAGTAGATTCTTCGGCGTTCAGGCCAATGATGAATCCCATACAATGCATCTTGGTCGTATGCTTGCACGTTGTCAGAAAACAAGTGATTTGCACGTTCCTCGATAGCTATGCAGTTTGAGTAAGTAGCCGCTGGGAATGGAAGAGTCAATGATGTAGCGTATTTTAGCGAACCATCGCTACCGTGTAAGAGAAAATCCAGGTCTCTGTTGAAAAAATATCGGAAGGGAATCCTTGGTTCGTCAGCTTGGCCAATGGTCGGTAGGGGTTTGGTCCAGTCGGTGTAGTATGGAGGGTTGTCTCTGTGTGTGAAGTCAATGTTTGCTTCCGGATTGAGCCAATCCATGTTGTTAGACATGGCTCGAGCGATGTTCTCAAGATGATATTCGACCTCGAGGGCGCTTTCAGAGCTGTCTTTAAGAAGTTGAAATGCTTCATTCTTGATTCGCTTCAACTCAGATTTCGTCATTTTCTTCACATGAAACCTTTCTTGCAAAATCTTTGCATGCTCCAATGTACTACCGTCTACCAATTCTTGACCTTCTTCAGGGTATGGAGTTTGATTGACAAGTGTGGAGAACCATTCGAACTCTTCGGTTTTATCGTCATCAAGCCATGATACGACTTCAGGCTGAGTCGTCTTCTTCTTCTTTTTGGAAGGCCTGGATGATGGTACTGGTTTCTGCACTTGTTTGGGTGAGGTGGGTTGTTGTCGGGGCTCAAGGACCTCTTCATCGTCACCACCCGTATACTCAAAATAATCACCTATTTTATGAGTCAGGGGTGGTAACTCGGAATCGTCCCGAGGTTTATCAGTAGAAGACCGAGGTGGAGGAGACTTATGTTGAGAAGAAGTCCGTGGTGGAGGAGGTGGCATCGAAGTAGATTTACCAGACTGCTTCTGACGTTTCGGTGCAGAGTCCTTATCCTTATCATCGTCATCTCTTGGTTGTTTGGGTTGATCGGCTGACTCCTTGCATGATGATCTGAGTTGAAAATCAAGTAGACTTTCGAAAAATTTAGCTTCATCCGAAGTAAACGTTCCAGATCGCTTTGACATTTGCATCACAAGTTTAGCGATTAACTCAGATTCAGAGAGATCAGCTCCTTTGGCCATTGTCTGTT
This sequence comes from Chrysanthemum seticuspe, assembly GCA_019973895.1. Taxonomy (NCBI): domain Eukaryota; kingdom Viridiplantae; phylum Streptophyta; class Magnoliopsida; order Asterales; family Asteraceae; genus Chrysanthemum; species Chrysanthemum seticuspe. The sequence continues at coordinate 292,020,239 of BPTQ01000005.1, forward strand.
TAACCAATTCGACGATGTTAGGTGTGAGTTGTCTGGAAAATACTTCTCTAGTCACACCGGGGACAGTGTCGAGAAGAAACTTGTGAGTATGATCTCTTGCTGTCGTCTCCAGTTCCTTTTGGACTTTAGGAATGATATCCTGAAGGTACTTTTGAGTGTAACCTTCAATCATTTCATCCAGTTCCTCTTTACGATGACCTTTCATGAATTCCTGGATAAACTTCCTTTCTTCTTGCATCTTGTCATGCTCGTTATACAGATGCTGTATGTGATCAGCAAAGAAATTCAACTTGATGTTAAGTACGTTTTTCTTTCTGACTTGTTTTACAGCTTTGGCAATCCGTTCATGAGCATGAGAAATCCAAGATTTAGGTGGTTTCTTCACGGATTTGGATGATGATCTGGTTGATTTCGTTGATGGTGGTGGTGAGGAGTGAGATGAAGAATCTGATGATGATGGAATGTGAGGAGACTCTGGGTCCTTTGGTGGTTCAGAAGTTTCCTTCTGTGTACGTGTAGGACTATCCAGAAGCAGCTTGTCATAATCATCATCTGTATCTTTTTCAGACTTCTCAGTTTCCTGTTTCTCAAAATCATACTCAATAGTGTCCTCAATAGGCTGTTGTTGTTGCATAAGAGTGGTGGCACCAGATCCCTTATCGGGTCGATTAACCGCATCAGGATCTGGAGAGGAGTGGGCAGCACCACTTGATCCTCCTGGGCCACCCATTTGATCTTTAGCAAATTCTTCGGCCTTTTGAAGGTGTCGGACGTTGTGAAACTTTTTCCTGTATGATTTATTCAGTTGCTCTTCTTCTTCTTCTTCAGAGCTCTCATCATAAGGTACAATAGCTGGAGTCTTCCCTTTTTCTTGGACAGCTGGAGGACTTGGAGGTTTTGTTACTGAGGCAGGTGTATCGGTTGCAGTTGCAGAGTAATGAACTTCTTCATCTGTCTCAGTATCTTCAGAGCTCTCGTCCCTAAGTTGTCTTTGTGGTTCAAGTGTGGGAATAGGTTCGGCTTCCTTTACGGGAACAATCCTTTTAGAAGGAGCTTTCCTTTTAGGAACCTTCCTTTGACTCACAGTACTTGTTGTGCTTCCTGCACTTCCTCTTCTGGTTCTCCTTACGGGTGTTCCAGAAGATTTTTCGTCGAGATGACCAACTTTGCCTTGTCTAACTGCTTCCAGATATCTCTTGTACGTTTCGAGCTTTCTGACATCTTCAGTTAGAAGGAAATCTGGCAATACAGCACCTTGTTTCTTTGTGGACGTTTCCTTGATTCTGACAGATAGAATAGGCTCCGTCAACATGTCGTGATTGTCGGGGTCATTGAGCCTTTTGGGAATATCAGGATGAAGTCCAAGTGCTCTCTGTATCAACAGTTTAGTATATCTGATGTATGGAATCTTTGAGCCAAGTTTGTTGAGAAATGACATCATGTCATCCCAAATCAGAGCTTCAATAGCGATGTGTTTCATGTTGACCAATGCCCAAAATATTTGCAGTTCTATGAGCTTAGGATGCTCATAGCCGCTGTCACGACCAGAAACAGACTTGGTGATGATCATGTAGAGTGTTCTCCATGGTTGAGGAATACTCTTAAGCTCTACGTGAGAGTGCTTGGTGATTACTCCTGTAGCCTCGTCATAACCGATATCGATTAAGAATTGGAGAGTTAGCTCTTCAGCAGGTGTGGCATAAAGTTTGGTTGGATTGACTTCAGGAATAAGGAGAGCAGCCCTTAAGTCTGCAGGTGTAATGGTGACTTGTTTGTGGTTCAGAGTCACTGTCACAGCAGTCCTTCCTTTGACCCTTTCCATAGTGTTCCAGAACTGTTGGATGTAGATCTCAGGAATAGTTGCAGAGTGAGTAAGCATGTTCTGATACGGATGAGTCCTCAGAATATCAATAGCAATAAGACACGAAGATTCAGAGCAAGTAAGGGTGTCAAAGTCAACACGGAGATTGTTCTTTCCTATCTTCATTGGATAGCCATGAGGATAGATATCAGCAATGGAGAGAACTTCAGGTGCATCCACATTCATTTGTTCAGCCATGTCGTGATCTGAAATAACATTAGCCAAAAGAACCAACATATCGAAAGACATAATGTTAGTCAACAGAAGGTCTTATTGTCTAGTTATTGAATGTATAGTGATAGTGATTGTTACGAGTCCTAAGTCACTTGTATGTTCAATAGTTCAATGATGTCGTGAAATGTTTCGTGAGTTAGTTAACTTTAAGTTTTAAAGTTTATGTTATCACTTATTGTTCACAGCACATTAGACGATTAAGTTTATTAGTGACATTATTGGATTCGTGACGTTATGATTAGTTTATTTACAAGTTTGTACACGTAACAAATCATCATGAAGGTCAATCCAGGGTTAAGCGTAGTTTTGGCAAAGTTATGCGTAGACAGGAATGATATATGCTTAGGCGTAAACTTACGCGTAGAATCCCAACTTACGCGTAAGAAATGTTACGCGTAGGAAAAGGAGACCTTATGCGTAGAGCTTATGCGTAGGCATATATTAACCTTACGCGTAAGGCTACTCGTAAGAGTTGACCTTATGCGTAGAGGTCACTGTTTACGCATATCCTTCACAGGATACGCGTAGTCCATTGTAGAACCTTATGCGTAGAAGCTACGCGTAAGACTAATCTTACGCATAACAAGCTACGCGTAAGGTGATCCTTATGCGTAGATTAACAACAACCTTGATTCTGAAATTTACGTGTGGCAAGCCTGAAATAAAGCATCATTTCAACAAAGTTAAACACATAGCATTCGTTTTATGACAAATCAAAACACATTTGCACATTTTAACAGTTACGCGAAGAACTGCATACGCGTAGGTCAAAACCCTAGGGTTATGACTTACGCGTAAGTTTTCTAACCATGGGATTTGCATCAAACAGATTCTGGTAGTTCTACGATGTTGTGTGAGCTTATAGACCAAGTTATAACATCTAACTCATGGTGAATCAAAAATACCCAAACTTATGAACCTTAAACCCTATTTTCAAATTCTGAATAAATCAGTGTTTCTGGGTAGTTATAGAGCAAGGATATAATCAATTCAACATTATATAAACTTTTCCCAACAATCTTTTGGACCAAAACACTTCACATTTGGAAAAAACCCAAATCGACTCATAAACCCTAGTTTTCAAAATTCATCAATTTTAGTTTCTGGGTGGATTTTGATGGTAAAAATGTTATCCTTGATGTGTAATAACCGTTTTGAGACAATCCATTTTACCACAAACATACACACAATGATTGTGTGTTCATACGCTTATGCGTAGAACACATAATCACGCGTAAAACATGTTTTAGCCGTAGGATTTGAATGAAATTAAAAACCTTTGCTTAAAAACATGTTTTACACAAGAAACAACTTACAAATTGATGATCAAAAGCACAGAATTCTTGAGTGATTATTAGGCGTAGGATCTTTTTAAGGTTAAGAATGCAAATGAGAAGTGAAAGATTTAGGTGGAGAGGATTTTTATTAAAATAGACTTTATCATTTTGACAGTTTTGGTCCCTCCACCTTTTCCATTTTCATCCAAAGCTTTTTAACTTCCAATTTTTGTTACCAAATGAAGATTTTAGGAAAGAAACATGACGACACTCCCCCTTGACTTGAGAAAAATAATGAAAGGTTGTTAATTTAAGTCCGAGGAGTGTTTTTGAACCGGAAAATGTACCACCATTTGTAAAAGAATCAACCGAGATATGATAACATGCAAGTACACAAATGTTTTGAAACAGTTAAAAGTTTATTTTCTCCCCCTCAACACTTGATCGGAAAAATACTGAATTTTGAAAGATAAAAGTGTTGACGGAAGAAATGTACTTGCCATGTTGAAAGAAAGATAGATTAGGAGAATATTTTTGTTGTTTTATCGGATTTTATATTTTTGTATTTTGTTTTTGAAAATTTATTTACAAAAGATGTTTTGGTGTTTGACAGGTTTTTAAGACTGTGTTAAGAGGTCATCCAATTCCTCTTGAGTCAAACACCTCATACCAATTCGGTGGACCAACTCATTAAACCTAGCGGGAGGCAAGGCTTTGGTGAGCAGATCTGCCAATTGGTATTCAGTACCCACAAAGTATAATTCAACGGTACCCTGTTCTACGTGGTCCTTGATGAAATGATAGCGTAGATCGATGTGCTTTGATTTCGAGTGCTGAACTGAGTTGCACGAGATTGCAATGGCACTCCGATTATCGCAGTACATCGGGATTCTGTCAAATACGTAACCATAGTCTTTGAGTTGTGTTCTCATCCAAATGACTTGAGCACAGCACGCGGACATGGCTACATATTCTGCTTCGGTTGATGACAGCGATGTACAATCCTGCTTCTTTGATTGCCAAGACACCAGTTTATCACCGAGAAATTGTAGTGCTCCTGAAGTACTTTTCCTTGAGTCTAGGCATCCTGCGTGATCAGCGTCTGAAAAAGCGATTAGTTCAAAACCAGAATCCTTCGGATACCAGATCCCCAAGTTAATGGTTCCCTTGATGTATCGGAGGATTCTTTTAGCCTCAGAGAGGTGGGTTTCAGTTGGTCGCGACTGATAACGGGAGCATAGATAAACGGCAAAGACAATATCAGGTCTGCTAGCTGTTAGATACATGAGGGACCCAATAATACTTCGGTATTTGGTAGGGTCAACCACTTTCCCATGTAAATCAGCATCTAACTTCTTGGTATGAGCCATTGGTGTGGCATAAGTATCACAGGTTGTCATTCCAAATTTGTTTAACAGTTCAAGGGCATATTTGGACTGACTCAAGAAAATACCACGGGGTGATTGATGAACTTGCAGTCCTAGAAAGAACGTAAGTTCACCCATCATGGACATTTCAAAAAATTTCTTCATTAGTTTTGCGAAAGCGATTGAAAACTTTTTATGTGTTGACCCAAAAATGATGTCATCCACGTAAATTTGAACAATTAAGATGTGTGCCCCGTGATATTGTATAAAAAAAGTTGGGTCAACCGAGCCTTTGGTGAAATTATTGGCAATGAGGAAAGATGATAGCTTATCGTACCATGCCCGAGGGGCTTGTTTGAGACCGTAAAGAGCTTTGTTCAGTTTGTAGACATGGTTCGGGAACTCAGGATCAACGAATCCATCTGGTTGGCTGACATAGACCGTTTCTTTAAGTTGTCCATTGAGAAACGCCGTTTTGACATCCATTTGATAGACCGTCATATTCATATGAGCTGCGAACGCGAGGAATATCCGAACAGCCTCAAGACGAGCAACCGGAGCAAAAGATTCTTCAAAGTCTATTCCCTCTTCCTGACGATAACCCTTAGCAACTAGCCGTGACTTGTTTCGAATAACATTCCCTTCAGCATCCAATTTGTTTTTCCAAATCCATTTTAAACCAATGACGTAGACTCCTGTTGGTCTTTCAACCAGTTCCCATACTTCAAGACGTTTGAATTGGTTGAGTTCTTTCTGCATGGATTCAATCCAGTTGTCTTTTGTCATTGCATCCTTAATGTTTTTAGGTTCAGATTGGCAGACAGTGAGTGCATAAATGCAATGTTCACCGTCTGAGTGAAGACGTTGTCTCGTAACGACTGGTTGATTCGGGTTGCCAATAATGTTAGCCAGAGGATGGTATTTTGTCCATCTATGTGTAGAGGGTTGATGTTGGTATACATTGTGCAGATTATGAGGATTTAAATGGTTTGTTGAAGATTCCGCAACATCTGGTGCAGCAGTCTCATTAGCAAACGGATTGAAAAACGCATTTGGATCAAAATCTGCAGGTGGGGGTACTTCATTCAGAATATCATCAGCTGGTTCATCATTGTTGGAGGCGGTATGTTCAACTGTTGTGTTGGAGTCAACTGGTGTAGGTGCATCTTCAACAGTAGTTGTTGTAGCAGGTGTATCTGGTATAGGAATATTATCAGGTTGTGCAGCGGAAACAGCGGATACACCTGGAGCACGTTCATCAATATCGTCGCAGAACAGAGGAGCAAATAACCTTTTCATTTGTTGACGAGTTAGCTGAGGGCTTTCTTCAGCTGATGATTGGGGTTGAGGGAAGTTTAAACGGTTGTGACCGGGTTCTAAGCTGTTATACTCAGAAGCCATCTCCGTGAGTTCATCGAAATGAGCATGAATCGTTTCCATTACCTCCTTAGTTTGACGATTCCAGATTCGGAAGCCTTTAGAATTGTCACAGTATCCAATAAAGACTCCAATATCAGCTTTGGCTTTGAGCTTTCCAAAATCATCACGATCATTATTCGGATAGCAAAGGGATCCAAATACATGAAAGTGTTTGAGGTTCGGTTTATAGTTGTGGACAAGCTCGAAAGGTGTTTTGTTGTGGCGTTTTGTGATCATAGAACGGTTTTGAGTATAGCATGCAGTGGATACAGCTTCTGCCCATAAGTAATCTGGAAGTTTAGCATTGATTAACATTGTTCTTGCAGCTTCCACTAACGTTCGGTTTCGTCTTTCAACAACTCCGTTTTGTTCAGGTGTACGTGCAATAGATGTTTGATGCTGAATTCCCACTTTCTCATAAAATTCACGAAGGGTTTTGTTAACAAATTCAGTTCCTTTGTCTGTTCTGATGATTCTGACGGTGTTGCGGAGCTGAACCTGTATTTTTGTGAGAAAGGTGATGATCATTTGTGGAGCTTGGTCTTTGCTACGAAGGAAGTAGACCCAAGTCCATCGTGAGTAGTCATCAACAATTACTAAGATGTAGCGTTTGCCGTTGATCGTTTGCACACGCATCGGGCCACACAAATCCATGTGAAGAAGATGAAGCACATGCTGTGAGCTGTGTTCCACCTTTGAAGGAAAATGAGCACGAGTGCTTTTCCCTTGTTCACAGGCTGAGCAAAGGTGATCTTTTGAATACCGGAATCGTGGGAGTCCTTCAACTAGTTTGTGTCGAGCAAGGTTGGTGATGGTTTGAAAGTTTAGATGTGAGAGACGACGGTGCCATAGCCAGGATTTTGTAGATGTTGCCTTTGAAAGTAAGCAAATGGGAGAGGAAGCAACCATGTCTTGCATAGAGATAGTGTATAGACTAGAATTACGCGAGCCAGACATAAGGTCATTTCCATGTAGATCACGAATGAAACAAGTTTTCTCCCTGAAAGCAACCTCCAAATCTCCATCACAAAATTGACCTACTGAAAACAGATTGTGACCGAGGCCTTCCACATAGTAAACCCTGCTGATTTCGATGTTCCCATTAACATAATCTCCGTAGCCCATTATAGCTGCGAAGTGATCGTTCCCGAATCTGACAGTGCCAATGAACTTTGCAATAAAGTTTGATAACAGTTTAAGGTTGCCTGTCATGTGTCGGGAACATCCGCTATCAACAATCCAGAGAATGATTTGTATCACCTGCATTACACACAGACGACACAGATGGAATAGAAGTAGATGTGGAACCCGAAATGTTAGAGGGTTCCGAAGCAGATGTGTTAGACATACACACATTGATAATTTTAGGCATCCATTTAAATCCTAGTGTGTTATATATCCATTTCTGCCATCTATAACTACTCTTTGCTTTAGTCTTAGTGAAAGCACTAGGTGATACTACATTCTTAGGAGGTGAAGCGGGAGCTATTGTGATAGCAGTGGTTGCCTTAGAATCTAAAGAAGGTGGTTTACCAAGCACAGACTTAGAATGTTTAGTGGGCCTAGAGGTATTCCAATTCTTAGGATTCCGTAATCGAGAGATTATTGCTTTAGCAACACATTTGTCATGACAATCAGAATTCATACTCTTTCGACAAATAACACAAGGTGCATCAGACTGAATGTCAAAAGTACTTAACGGTTTAGCATTCGTTACATCACTATTTGTATTACATTTGCCAGACGCAACATCTATAGTGGAAGTAACAAGATTTTTATTCAGAGTCCTAGGGTGTTCTTCTACTTTAGCATTCCTTATTGATCTTTTCTTAGGTCGCAACTTCCTATTCTTCGTTTGAGTGCTCCTAGGCTGTGAAGTGCGGACGTTTGGAAAAGATGCAACTATTCCTGTTTCAGTAGAGGGAAACACATTAGCAACTTGTGTTTTGGCAGTGAGAATTCTAGGTTCACGATTACTAAGTGTGACTGGTGCTAATCTCTTAATTACAGTAGGCGGAAGTTGTTCATACTTTCCTAACATTTCCCGTAACTTAGAGATGGTGTGAATCAGATCTTGATTTTCAGAACGAATATTTCCAGCAAAATTCAGGACATCTCTAGTGTGAGCAAGATAGTGATCAAGTTCGTTTGATGCTTCAAGTCGAGTCGTTTTGAGTAAATCAAATATGACACCATATTCCTGTTTAACTTTTAAAAGTTCTTGTTCATATTTTTAGATTTGACTTCTTAAAGACACGTTTTGATCATCCAGTTGCTCAATTTTAGGATCAGAAGATTTTGCACTCAATTGAGCGATTTTCTTTTGAAACTTAAGTTGATGATCGTGAATATCTTTTTCACACCAAAGTAGACGACGTTTTGCATAGGAAATTTCAGTGAGTAATCGTTTATTTTCAGCTTTTAAAGACTCGATCTGAAGCACATTATCGGTGTTCTCAACAGTAACAACAGTTTCAACAGTATCAGCAGAGGTATGATCAGATGCATATGGCAAAGAATAGAATAACACAACATTATGGATATCAGCACAGATAACATCTTCCAAGAGTCGATCAACATCTTTTCTCAAGAGTTTCTTTTTACGTTTAGTATTAGAAATGGATGTTTCTATTTTCTCGAAAACGTTTTTCATGACCCCAAGTTCCTTATGAAAATCCTTTTCCCAGGCAATTGCACAACTTTTCAAGTTTTTAACATTAGGTAAAAGATTTTTCTGAAAAATGTCTCTTTGTTCTCGCGCCAGAGGCGATTGAAAATGTTCAACTTTGATTTCAGAGCGATATTCTATCTCATGTTGTAAAATTTTGAGGTCAGCCATGAAAATGTCAAAATATCGAAGTATTTTTCGATCTTCAGGTTTTGAGTTTACTTCACTTATGGAAGGTAAAGGACCATAAGTTTGTGCAAAGTCTGTTTTGGGATTAACATTAGAAGACTCGGGTGTTTTGATGATAACCCTTGGTGTGTTAGTAGAATCCGTTGGTGTGACGAAAGTGACTGCGTTTTTATAATTAAAAGGTTTGTTGTAAACAACATTTTTTAATTTTGATCGACTCTCGTCTTCTGCATCTAATTCCTCTTGACGATGATATTCAACAACATTCATGACAGTATTATCAATTTTGTATTCTGCACTGGAAACTTCAGGAGTTGTTTTGAATGTTTTGAGTGAAAGCTTTGGTTTGTAATCAGCTAGATTTTTGCCATATCCTTTTGGATTGGGTTTTAAGGTAAACTTTTCAATAGCTGTTACTGATTCACCATGTTTGTAAACAACAGTTTTAAACTCTTTAAGTTTGTTTTGCAAGCCGATAATTTCTTCAAGAAGGTCATCTACCCGATTCGTTGAATGCTTTTTGTATGCGGAGAACTGTTTTTGACAATTTAACAACTCAGCCTTAGCTTTTTGATTTTCCAAGGTGAGAGCGTTAATTTGTTTTTTATGTTCGTGTTTCAGTTGTTCTATTTCAGACAACAAAGCATTCTTCGAGGCGGCTAGGTCACGCATCTGTCTCTCTAAATATTTTTCGTTTTGATGAGATTTTGCAAAAGCGGCTTCAAAACCTTTTTCACGGTTTTCTTGAGTTTTGAAAAAGTTGAGTTGCATTTGTAAGCATTCAAAATCCTTGGTTAACAGTGCATTTTTGCTTTTTAAGTCCTTGTTTAATGCATAACATTCCTCCATTTTGATTTTATGATCTTGAAGTAACTGAGCAAAATCCGAATGAGGCAACAGATCATCTTGTTCAACGTGAGTATCAACATGATCATTCTTTAGATCCTCAAGTACGACCACGGAGTCAATTTGATTTTCAAAGGAAACCATAAGGTCATCTTGATCGTCAAATGTAACTACAGGGTTAACTTGAAAATCATCAGAAGAAGATGTAAAAGACTCATTTTGAATAGTCTGATCCGTGCCGGATTCAGATATTGGCGGAGATATTAGTTCAGATATGATGATGGTTTGTTCGGGTACCTGAGACAAGCCATCAGTGTCATACACTGGGCCTGTATCACTCATGTGCAGCTCATGCATATTAGCCATCAACATAACAGCTGCATTAGCCTGCAAGTCCTCCATATCATCATCTGAGTCTGCATCTGCCATAAAGCTCTGTTCTTTGTCTGTGAGAGATCCACCAGCTTCATCCTTAAGAGCCAAAAGTAAGGCTTCTTTGAAATAAGCACTGCCCCTAGTCCTTGGCTTTGGGCATGCATTAGCCAGGTGTCCCTTCTCATTGCAGTTGTAGCATCTAAGACCATTTAACCGATTCTGAGCATTTCCCTGTTCCACCACTTGAGCTCTGTTGTTATTCCTACCCACAGCATTAAACCCTTGACCACCGCCCATCTGACGACCATAATCACGATTCTGAACTTCAACACGTCCATTGTTCACAACAGCTTGAGTCCGTGTGTTAGATGAGGAACGAATACGATTGTTGGATTTGTTGGTGTAACGGCCAAAAGCATTAGCAATCATCACAAATCTTTGTTGCAATGCTTCGAATGGATCGATTTCCTCAGTAGCTTCACTGACATATGCTTGAGCATTGTTGCTGTATGGAACCAATTGATTTTGTTGAGGTTGAGGTTGTTGCTGTGAAGGTGTGTTTGAAGCAGTTGGTTGAGTTGCTGGTTGAGAGGGATAATTCTGTTGAGCATACAAGGCAAGTTGTTGATTGTCCGGTTGTGACTGTTTAGCAATTTGAGCACGGAGAATCCTTTCCCGATCAACTTCCTTCTCATGAGGCTTCAAGTAATCGTACAACAATCCATAAGTAGAATGATGCATATTCTTCGCTTGACGGAGAAAAATGACATACTTCTCCCATTCTGGACCAAGACTACTCAGGAACTTAGTATTCACTGCAATTCTTGGCATGATGATGTTGTGTTTATCCAAGTCATTGATGATGTCTGAAAATCGGTGATGATAGGACTCTAGTGTCTCTCCAGGTTCAATCATGAAGTGTTCATAAGCCAAGTAAATTTTGGATTCCAAATCCTCCTGATTAAGTACAGATCCTTCCATAAGAAGACGAATATGATCCCACATTTTTTGTGCAGTCTTTTGAGCATCAACACTACGAAGAATTGGGTTTGGTAATCCTAAGAGGATGTATTCCATTGCAAGTTCATCAGCTTCATAGTGTAGAAGTTCTGTAGCATTGAGATCTGCAACAGTAGCAATGTTGGTTTGTTCATCTCTTGGTGGAACAGCAGTTGGATCTCCGGGTACAATGACTGTAGGCATCTCAAATGGACCTTCTAAGATAACCTTCTTTAGAAACTTTCCATGTGGCTTCTTTAGATCACAAAACCTAAAGAACCTTATCACCCATTGATCGTAGTTTCCTGGAGTGAGCATTAGAGGTCTATCAAGTGATCCAGCTTCATGAATTGATTGTTGGCTGCTTAAAGCTTCACACATCTTTGCAAACCAAGTGGGTTCCTTCATAGTGCTTCGTGATGGATGTTGATTGAAATCATTTGTGTAAGGTAGAGCTTGAAGGCTTTGTGGTGGTTGAACCATTTGTGGTTGTGGAATTGCACCAAGTTGTGGAGTATGTTGCTGATTAAATTGTTGTTGATAAATGGCTTGTTGTTGATTCCATTGTTGATGTTGTGGAGTTAATTGTTGTTGTTGTTGTTGTTGTTGATGATTGTAAGTGTGAGAGAAATAGTTAGAGTATGGTGGTTGAGACATGATGATAAACTTGTGTGGTAAAAATGGATCTTTGTAGTCGAATGAACCTTTGTTGATGAAGTGTCCTTAGTCGTAGAAAAGACAAGAACCAAGTAGCACTTATGCGTAAAAACACCAAACGTTACGCGTAACAATAAGGAGTTACGCGTAGGATTTAGCTTACGCGTAAGTAGGATAAAAGCACTAAAGTTATGCGTAGACAAAAGTTAGACGTAGAAAGTTAGGCGTAGGATTACCTTATGCGTAGACCTAAGGTTACGCGTAAAGTGAATCTTATGCGTAAAATTTCTACGCGTAAGCTTATGCTTATGCGTAATTTTAGGGTTTTTGCCCAAATGATCTTTTACACTTCACAGTGCAAAAGATATCCAAAGTCGACGTATTTTCAGACTTATCCAAGTAAGAAAACACGGAATAAACCAGAAAAATGAAGATCAAACCAAGGAAAATCTTACGCGTAATTTTAGGGTTTTGATACGCGTAGGATTACTCGTAACTTTGATTTTGCCCAAATGTGTTTCTAAACCAGATTTTTGTTATGGAATAGCTTCAATAGTACCAAAAGAGCACAAAAGTGTGAATTTTGATGTACCAAAAACTGCTAAACGGGTTACGCGTAGAACGACACCCACGAACAAAAACAAGCTTAAAAACGTAAATCCACGCGTAAAGTTTGAAACTTTTTGTCAAAAACAAGTATTTTAACACCTCAAAACATTGAAAGTACAAGAATCTTGGATTAAAAAGTGTAAAAAACGAGTTTTTAAGATAACCAAAGATTGTGTTACCTTTACGCGTAAGACGCAAAACCAAAACTTCAAAAACAAACGAGTACACCCAACTATTTGGCTCTGATACCACTGTTAGGTCACTAGTTTTACAACACAAGCTTATAAGAGAAGAGATAAGGCGATTGAACAAGTAAACAAGCACACACACACAATAAGAGAGGCACGGTTAGGCGTAGGTGAATGTGTGAAAAGAAAACTTGAACAACCAACCCTCAAATGAGGGTTTACAAGAGTTTATATAGGCAAGGAGCTAGGGCAACACTCCCTCTCCTTCCCTATTCCTTATTGGGCTTGGATCAAGCTTATGGGCCTTCTACATAAGCTTGACCTTAAACAAACATAAAGGCCATAATTAAGCTACTTATTACATATGAAATATAAATACTTGAAATACTGTTTAGGAGTGATTCCAACACAAGCAAATTTGGTGTATGGTCAACAAAAGTCAAACTGTATTGAATTTTGGTTAAGCAGTGATGAAGATGGATATTGGTTGTTGCAGAGCTGGTATTGGATTGGATTAGATTAGTATAGTTGGGGTATGTGATAAGCTGCACATGAGATGGATCACTTGTGAGTTCAAATTCTCTGTCCTTTAACTGTTTGAATCTGCACATTTGTTACAGTTGATATTGTCTAGTTATCAATGCCTGATCATGTTTTAACTCAGTTTATAGATTAGTTTAGATCTTTGTTAGGTTGTGGAAGTAATCCTAGACTACCTATCTAAGTTTAACTAATAGAAAGTTGTCATGAAAATAGTGTTTGGATCTGCTGCATTACCTGAGTAAAAGGCTTGTTCTGTGGTTAAAATCTGTTGCTTTAGTCCTCTTTAGTTGTAATATAACCATTTTAGTCATCAAATCTCATTTGTGCACTTTAAAAGTCAAAATCACCATGATCCTGTCCTCATTTCATATCTGTTAAAAAATTGTGAAATCAAAAGCTGGCATTGTGCTCATAATTGATAGGGGTAGCTTAATCAAGTCTTATAATAGCTCATTTCATCATTTTCAGTTGGCAAATTAAGATCAAATCTCATTTAAGTCAAAATTGCAAAACTGTCAAAAAGTCAAAAAAAGGTTGAAAATCTCAGTTTTCACCCAACTGGGGTGATTTTTCATTGCTTCAATTTTGGGTCAATTCAAGTAAAACTTTGGGTTTTATAACTTCAGTTGGTCTAGTTTCTTAATATAATTTTAGTTGAATTTTAGTAATTTTCTACAAGCCTCAAAACAGCTTGTCAAAATGGTCATAAGTCCCCTGTACACACTCAGTGTATACTGAGTGTGCACAGGTATTGTGCTGAGCTTGTCACAAGCTCATTAGAGCTTATCTCAGGCTCAACTTTGGTTTATAAGTAGCTAGCCAGGTCTAATTCAGGCCCCAACTTCTGGTTTTGAGTTTCAACTTATTTGAGTAGCTTATTTTTAAGCTTCAAAGTAGGCATAAAACCTGATTTTGGCACTTAATTTCAATTCATCAAATCTGTGCAGTTTGTATTTCAGAGGTTAAAGCTAGTTGATATAAGTTGCTTTTGAGTAGTTTTAACATATTATAGCTTCTGTGATAGTTTGGTGCTCATTTGTAGCCTTTGGCTTATTTCAAGTGCTTATTTATAAGCACTTGTCACTGCAGTTCCATATTCTCACACACAAGCCACTGTTTTTATATTTTTCTTAGATTCAAATTATTATTTTAGACTTTTCTTGAATTTTTCATATTTTTCTACAACTGTTTGATATTTTTCTTCATTTAAAACAGATTTTAGGCATTTTTAATTAGCTTTTAATACAATTAAATCAGAAAAACTTCAAAAAAATAAGTTTTCATTTTTCATAGGTTAAGATAAATATAAAAAGCAAAAAAATAATTTTTCCAGATTTTTCTTAGTTTAATTTATAATTTTTAGCAATTTAATTAGTTTTAAATAGTTTTTAATTCATAGAAAATAGAAAAATAATCAGAAAAATACAAAATTAGTTTTGAAAATTCTATTTAGTTATTTTAGATTTTTCTAAGTCATAATTTCATTTTTCTAGCTTTATTTCATATTTTTTTATATTTTAGGGTATTATTAAATAGGTAAAAATAGTTTTTAATTAATAATAATTAAATAAATAGTAATAAAAATAATTTTCTTTTTCTAAAAATTTTCTCTTATCATTAGGTTTGTAAAAATGTCATTTTTATATTTCTAGGATTAATACTGTTTCATTTTCACATTTTCTTTTGTACGTCACGTAGTTTTTAAGTTAAATTTGTAAAAGAAAAATAAAAAACATAATTTTAAAAATAGTGATAGCGTTTATTTAATATAATTTATCTTTTTAATTTTCTTTAATTTGCATTTAAGCCCCTGTAATTTATAAACTCTTTCTTTAGGTATAATTATTCCAAATTCACAAACCTTTTCCCGTTCAAATTCACCCGATCACTACACGTTTGATTATTCATCGCACAGCTCGTTGGGACTTAACGACCTGGGGAAACACCATACTCCTCTAGATCTTCATTGCATTGGTGTCTGAGCTGTTTGAAGTTTGTTACGGTTAGCCATTCACAAGTGGCTAGCTTGTGTGACAAAACTTGACGGTTTGGCACGAATCAAGGGTTATAATACTTTGGGGAAGTTTTTATGTAAAAAGCACACATAGAGAGGAAGAAATGGCTCTCTATTTATAGAGGAAATTCTCTTATGTTTCCCCGGATCCCACGGATCCCTACCACAAGGGATCCGGCTAGCACAAAGCTAGGGATCCGTGGTTCGCTCCTCTTTGCCCATGGGTATTTGTGGTTAAGGTTCATGGGTCATGGGTTATGGGTTGATCCATGGTTTTCTTTCTAGATACAATGTACTTGGTTAAGTGGTATATATAAAACCATGGGTTATGGGTCAAAACTATTTGCTAGTATTTACCCTTTTTGTATATACTTGTATTTACCCAATTTAGCATACACTTGGTTTTTACCCATTTTAGTATATTTAGTTTAAGTATATGTTTAACCCAATATGTAAATACTAGTTGTTGTACATATGTATCTAAATCATAAAATCACTTATACTTGTTTTAGTGTTTTATGTGAAAGCGTAAGTATGTTTAAAAAACTATTAACTCAAACTATTTACGTACTTTATTTGTTTCGTTAAAATGATTTTGTATTTGTTATCGACAAAACATTAGAAGATCGTAAAATATAAATAAACGTTTTCATGGCTTATTTGTATTAACAATCTCCCCCTTTTTGTTGATGACAAAACATAAAATTATTTTAAGGAAAAATCTAAAATTCGTAAAAGTTTTGAATTTGTAGTTTTTACTTTCTTCTCCCCCTTTTTGTCGAAACAAAAAGTGTTAAAAGAAACTAACACAATTTAAAAAAAAATAGTTGTAAAAATGTAAAGAGAGCAAGTGACGGGAATGGTACTCGTCTTAACTCCCCCTTGACGAGTCCATCCCTTTGAAAGGGCGTCAAGGACATAACGTAAAATAAACTAATTGTGTTTGCAATCAAGTTTGCTAATGGTTCGTCTAAGTGACGAGAACGTGCTCCCCCTTAGATATTGCAATGTTTGCAATGGGGCGTCATGAAGTGTAACCCAAAAATTGGATTAAATTTGCAAATGATTTTGCAATGCCGTTTGACACAAAGCTCCCCCTAGCTTTATGGTGTCAATATTTTCATGTGTATTTTAAATAACTACAAAACAAAGGTTAGAAAAACAAGAGTATAGTGCATAATTTCCTGCAAAAGAGACTCAAGTTAGTAGAAATTTGTGCTTCTGTACCACGGATCCCACGGTTCCCTTCAAGGAGGGATCCGTCTAGTTATCTGGAAGGGATCCGGCTATCTGTTACAGTTTCTTCAGCAGTGAAGAAATGTCAAGGGTGCTATTAGAGGGAATGAGATATTTGTACAATATAACAAGCACAACACACATAATAATTATAGCACATAAGTATTCATTCAATAAAACAAGAGATACATAACCAAATCTCTAAAAACTAAGAGAATGAATATTAACCATATAAGTACTACTATTACTAATCTCATTTCGGGATTTAGAAAGTGACAATGTGCTTGAGTCTAGGGATGAGTGGACTTGTTGAATTGATCCAACTTTGCAAGAAGATGATTGAACATGAAATGTATTTCATTTCGTACTTCTTGAACAAGTCCTTGAGTTTTAAGACAATTTGGGCAAGTATTGTCTTGGTTTGGCCCCGAAGGAAAGAGGATGTTTAGAGGAGGCTCAATGTGTGTTTGAGGGTCTTCATTTTGAGAAGTAGGGAGAGGTTCTAAGAATGAGGGTGGTAATGGAGCTTCTTCCATATGATCAAGGTTGTTCCTTGTCTCCCATGATGGGCTAGTTGGTGTTGTAGGTGGTTCCCGATTCAATGAAAAGGTTGGCGAATGGGAGGTTCTTGGTGATGAATGAAACAATGAATATATGTTTGGATGCGGAAGAGGCTCATTCAATGAGTGTAGTCCATTCTCAATGAATGAAGGTTTTGATGGCTCGCTAGAACTATCCATGTTAGGTTTGGAACTAGATGATCCTTTCTCTAGTTGGAAAGGTTTGATGCTAATCCTTGCGGTTCTCTTAGCTTTTGTTGGATGGATTTGATGAGGTGGGATTCTAGAGTCATTATCTCTAATGGGAGATGTTTCGGTGGATGAAATTTCATGAATCATTTGGCCCTTTCTTTTGGATGATCCTATGTTTGAGGAGTGGTTGCTAAGAGCTTTAGTCATGGTGATAAAGGTGCTAATTTGTGCTTCTAATTTCTGACTTTTGAATGTTAATTAAGGATGGTGCCATAAACCTAAGATTGTTTAGTTTATAAAGAATAATTTGAATTTGGGAATTAAATTCTTGACCACTTAGAAGACTAAGCATGCTCTTGAGGTTTTGATCAGCTCTAGGTGAATAATTAATGTATGCTAAGAGTGGTTAGAGAACCAAAAGGTGACATGAGTTTGAATATAGAAGCTGATTTATGCTCTCTGCATCTACGGATCCCGCGGATCCCTCTCAGTAGGGATCCGCCTGGTTAAAGACCAGGGATCCGGCTATCAGACAGGTCTAGGTGAAATTATTGTGCTTTTGTAAGGTTTGTTATTAATGGATTTCGAGGATTTGACTTAATTTTGAAGTCTTTAGCTGTTGGATGTCTCAAATCCTTAACCATAACAAGTAATGGTGCTTAATGGTGGTTTTGGCCAAGAAAATTTGACTTTGGGTAATCTAACTATGTGTTTGATAATGATTCCATTTAATTTGATGAGGGGAAATGGTGATAACAAGTCCTAGAAGTCAGATGATGTCCTAATAGGTTTTTACTAAAATTCTTAAAAATAAGAAGAAATGAAAAGCTAATTTTAAAAAAAAATGATTGAGATCAATTTGCTAAAATTGAAAAATATATCTAACTAAGTGCTATCAATCGTGATAGATAATGTGTGAGTGTTGGAGCGGAAATATGGTGAGTTTTGACTAGTTGAAAAATTAAGAATATTTCAAGGATGTATCCTAGATAAGCCATGGATGAGAGTGAGGTTTTCAACTATAAGAGAAAGACTTAGTTGGATCTAGTATCTTGTGTTAGACTTGTTTGAGATGAGCTAGTAGAATATTTTGAAGTTCCTAAATCTGGGAGGGATCCGTCTAGTACAAATGCTGGGATCCGCCTACTGCAGATCAGAAGGCTTTCAGCAAATGTGCAATTTTGCACTTCTTAGTAAATGCTTCTCCTAGTTGTTTCTATGGGGGCTAAATACAAGAACACAACTAATATAATTAATAATCAAAGTAGGAAGAACTAAAATAACTAAAATGAGTGACGACGACCACTCCAAGAGGTCGTAAAATCTCATTTTCCAAACACCCAAGTTAGGATGTTTAGTGCCAATGTATGGCAATACCTACATACTACAAGTAGTTTAAAGTGTTTACAAACCATTGTTTGAGATTGCTAAACATATACTAGAATCCTAAGGTCTTACCTTTCTTTTCCTCCTTCACTTCTTTACCCGTCCTCCACTCTTTATCGAACTATCTTCACTTCTTCTTCCTCAAGAAATTGGCGAAGCATTTGAAGACTCCCTTGGTTTGTTGCCATTCGGGTGATTCATTAGGGATGTTTGGAAATTGGTTAATGTAGTCCAAGGGGTCAAGATCGATATTATCAAGTGGGTTGTTACTACTCCCTTCCCCTCCACCTTCTCCTTGCCTTTCCCTTTCGTCCGAAGAATCCGTGGGTGGGTGTGGCCTCTTGCCTTCCACCATAAACCTTGTTGTTCTACCCTCGGTTAATGGTACCATAACCTTATTGCAAAAGCTATGATCAAGGGATTGTGGAGAAGGGTCTAAAGCAAAGATGAATTTGGCGAGACGGGTTAAAAGCATTGCGTATGGAAGTACCATCTTGTCCATGCTTCTAACACTTGCCATTCTTTTTACTATGTAGTAGGCAAGGTTGAATTGAGTATTGGTCACTAGGCAATAGATCATGAAGCTTAGACATGCGTTGGGATGGTCCTTGTTCCCTACTAGGCATACCACATTTTCTCTTATTACATCCTCCCACTTTCTATATAATGCATACATTTCTGAAAGCTCCATTTGAAAAGGATCCCTATGGATCACTTTTGACTTCCTTGTGACTCTTGATGGTGAGGCTCTTGGCATGAACACGGTGTCCCTCGCCGTGGTTGCTTCCGGGATCAAATTGTAGTAAATATCATGATGATCAACCATTGTGTGTAGTTGTTCCAACGACCATTCATTCGAGTACATACAAATGCATTGAAAAGGAACTCCTATAATTCTTCCAAACTCTATAAGAGAAAGACTAAACTCTCGCTCATTGATGGTGAATTCAATTGAGATGGACCCGTCATCATTTCTTATTATCCCCATTGTCTTGTAAAACTCAAGTATAAAGACCGGGCAAATTTGTTCGTTTATATCCAATAAACAATCAAACCCAATAGTTGCAAAAACTTCCCTTATGTCAGTATTTGCAAGAAATGATGGATCAACAACTCTACCTTCATGAAAAAGTCTCCTTTCGAGCAACTTAAAGGCTTTTCTATCGTCCGGGCTTAAGCCATTTTTCCTATGATACATGGGTATGTAGTGGGCGGTGTCTTGGTAATCTTGTTGCTTGTTGCTAGGCATGATGTTCCTAAACAATGTAACCACAATGTGGTGTTAATGGTGAATAGTAACCTAGAGGGTTTCATCACAATTTTGCTCTCATCATCTTTGTTGGGTTCAAGAAATGTGTTTAATTTGTATTAACAATGTTAAATCTTTGATTAATATTATATTAGAAAACAATGTGATGACAAATTATGGAAAACCCATTTGAACCCAACTCTTAAAGATGAAGTAATTGTGATTTTAAGAATCAAGGAATTAGATTAACAATGTAGTGAAGATTAGACTTACTCACGTGATTGTTGGGCTTGAGAAAAATGATCAATTAGCTCCTATGAACAGTAACTGAGTCTTTGTTCGTGAGTCTGTGAAATGAGTGATGGTGGAATATTCACAGTGATCATTTTTAGCTTATACTGTCTTCTGTTACACGGATCTCGCGGATCCCTCTCATTTGGGATCCGTCTAGTATAAACTTAGGGATCCGGCATGACAGTAAAAAGTCAGCTCAAGAAATTCCTTGATAACTTTGGTTTGGGAGTTCTAAGATACCTAGTGTTTTGGTGTTAATGTTCTAAACTTGTGGTTTGAGGTTTTGATGATTTAATGCTACTCCTTTTAGACAAGGTTCCTTTTTTAAGAATTAGTCGTAATTCTTGGGAAGCTTTTCAAACATTATAATAAAATCTCATTTTATTATAACATAAGAAGTTTCACATGGATATTTATTGATAGGCATGAAAAGTCTATAGAACCTTTGTGATGAATAATGATAATGGTTATCAAATAACCAAAATGTCATTATTATGAAATCATAGTGTAGTTTCTACAAATAAGTCGAAGAGTACTATTTTTGATAATGACTTTAATATAGAGAAACTATTAGAGCAATTACTAATAAATCATGCAACTATGATTCCAATAAAATTAAAGGCAAGTGATTAGTAATCATACCTTGGCTAAATATTATTTTTGCGAAAGGAAATATTTAGATAAGTTTTTAAGCTCTTCTTGGTAGCTTCAAACTCAAGTATGGATAGTGCTTGGCTAAATATTCTTTTTGCGAAAGGAAATATTTAGATAAGTTTTTATGCTCTTCTTGGTAGCTTCAAACTCAAGTATGGATAATGCTTAGAAGAAAAAAATGTTAGAGCATTCTATCATTGTCCAACAATAACCAATATAGTGATTTTAAAATATGATGAAGATAATCCTTCTTTGTAGTTTTCAAACATATACGGATCGTATCAAGTCTTTAAAGTACAACATACTTTAAGAAACTTGGTAACGAAGCTCTGATGCCAATTGTGGAAAACTAGAAGGGGGGGTTGAATAGTTTTACCAATTTAAAACTTCCTTTTAAATATTTAGATCGACTTATGTCAATCTATTTGATTGTTTATGTTGGACGTTGATAGATAGATATATAAACGTGTAATGAAAGATAAAGAGTAAGAAGCACATCACCACGACACAAGTATTTATAGTGGTTCGGCTACAAGGACACCTTCCTTGCCCTACTCCACTCCCCGAGTCACCTACTCGAGAGTTCGTAAACACTACACCAACTCCTTATGGCGGAGAAGCCTTCACAACGTCGCTTAACCTTTTTCCGGTACAAAGCTAAATACCGAGTTCTTTCACTCCAAGGCGAACCACACCTAACACAACGTCGCCTACCCTTTATACGGTGCTAGGCTAACCACCGAGTTCTTTCACACCTTAGGAGAACTAATCCTATCACAACGTCGCCTACCCTTTATTAGGTACTAGGCTAAGTACCTAGTTCTTTCACACCTTAGGTGAACTACACCTTCACGACACAACACCTATTCTCAAGGAGATCTACTCCTTGTTACAACACCATCAAGGATATCACCATCCTTGTAAATAAACAAATACTTATATGTATAACGATGCACCTCATCGATTATACGACCTAAGCATTCTTCCCAAATGCTACTTGATTTGATTCTTTGGCATCCTTCACTAATGTCTTTAACACAACGCTTGGCATCCTTCACTAATGCCTTCGTCTTGACACCTTTAGCATTCTTCACTAATGCCTTGACACAAATGATGAGCATCTTTCACTAATGCTTGCATCTTTACTTTTTCGGCATTCTTCACTAATGCCTTCAACCCAACGTCTATGGAGAAAGGTAGATCTATCAACAAAAGAACCTTCGTTGTCTTGATGATGACAAAGCATGGCAACTCATGGACTTGAGCTTGCACGTCTTCAAGAAGTGGTGATCTTTCCTTTAAGAGGAACCTAGAAGATCACACAAAAACAAAAGACAAACTACATAGATCACTTAGATCTGAGGTTAGAGGGTTATAATACTTTGGGGAAGTTTTTATGTAAAAAGCACACATAGAGAGGAAGAAATGGCTCTCTATTTATAGAGGAAATTCTCTTCTGTTTCCCCGGATCCCACGGATCCCTACCACAAGGGATCCGGCTAGCACAAAGCTAGGGATCCGTGGTCCGCTCCTCTTTGCCCATGGGTATTTGTGGTTAAGGGTCATGGGTCATGGGTTATGGGTTGATCCATGGTTTTCTTTCTAGATACAATGTACTTGGTTAAGTGGTATATATAAAACCATGGGTTATGGGTCAAAACCATTTGCTAGTATTTACCCTTTTTGTATATACTTGTATTTACCCAATTTAGCATACGCTTGGTTTTTACCCATTTTAGTATACTTAGTTTAAGTATATGTTTAACCCAATATGTAAACACTAGTTGTTGTACATATGTATCTAAATCATAAAATCACTTATACTTGTTTTAGTGTTTTATGTGAAAGCGTAAGTGTGTTTAGAAAACTATTAACTCAAACTATTTACGTACTTTATTTGTTTCGTTAAAATGATTTTATATTTGTTATCGACAAAACATTAGAAGATCGTAAAATATAAATAAACGTTTTCACGGCTTATTTGTATTAACAAAAGATTTTTCCAAAACTACCAAACCTATGACCCAACTCCTCATGAAAGATGCTAAATTTGATTTTAACGATGATTGCAAAAAAAGCTTTTTGATATTTTAAAAGAAAATCTAACTACTGCCCTGTCATTATTGCTCCTGATTGGGGGAGCGATTTTGAACTAATGTGCGATGCTAGTGATTATGTTGTGGGTGCTGTTTTAGGATAGAGGGTGGATAAAAAATTTAAACCCATTTATTACGCTAGTAAAACCTTAAATGAGGCACAAGAGCATTACACAACCCTGAAAAGGAACTCCTGGCTGTAGTCTATGCCTTTGATAAATTCAGATCTTATTTAGTAATGTCAAAAACTGTTGTCAACACTGACCATTCTGCTTTGAAGTACTTATTCAATAAACAGGATGCCAAACCAAGATTGATAAGATGGGTGCTGCTGCTGCAAGAATTTAAAATTGAAATTAAGGATAAGAAAGGGGTAGAAAACTTAGCAGCTGATCACCTATCACGTTTAGAAAACCCTGAGCTTGAAGACCTTGACAAGGAAACTATTCGGGACTCCTTCCCCAACGAGCATCTCATGGCATTTAGAGTTAAAGATTCCAGTTCCGAACCATGGTACGCAGATTTCGCTAATTACCTCGCGGCCAGAGTATTACCGAGCAACAAAACCTACAATCAAAAGAAAAAGTTCTTCTCAGATCTTAAATATTACTTATGGGATGATCCGTTCCTTTTTAAATCATGCCCTGATGGTATTATCCGGAGATGCGTATTTGGAAATGAGCAAAAACAGATTCTGGAACATTGTCACAATGGACATGCAGGAGGACACTATGGGGCCGACAATACTGCTCGGAAGGTTTATGAGGCTGGATTCTTTTGGCCTAGCATTTTCAAAGACGCCGCAAAACATGTTAGGGATTGTGACGCTTGTCAGAGGGCAGGAAACAACTCTTCTTGAAATCATATGCCACTCAACAACATTATGGTATGTGAGGTTTTTGATGTTTGGGGGATCGTTTTTATGGGACCTTTCACTCCATCGAAGAATAAAAGTTATATCCTTGTAGCTGTCGATTACGTTTCAAAGTAGGTCGAAGCCGAAGCTCTACAAACATGTGACGCTAGAAGTGTCATTCGTTTTTTGAAAAGATTATTCTTCAGGTTTGGGATCCCTAAGACCGTCATTAGTGATCGAGGGACACACTTTTGTAATGCTATTATGGAGAAAGTTCTCAATAGAAATGGGGTACTCCACCGAATGTCTACACCTTATCACCCACAACCCAATGGGCAAACTGAAAACATCAACAGGGCACTCAAGCAAATTTTAGAGAAACCAGTCAGCAGTAACAGAAAAGATTGGTCCGACAAACTCGACGAAGCGTTATGGGCATTCAGAACAGCTTTCAAAACTCCTACTGGAAGCACCCCTTTTAAGATTGTTTACGGGAAGGCATGTCATCTTCCCGTAGAGTTGGAACATAAAGCATATTAGGCTCTCAAGAATGCTAACTTGGAGGCTGATGTAATCAAGGAACACCGATTTTCCCAAATTAACCGTTTAGCTGAGTTACGAGATGAAGCATATGATCATGACAAAGCATACAAAGACAGGACCAAAAGATGGCACGATAAGCGAATTAAGGATAAAAGATTTGAAGTAGGACAAGAGATTCTCGTTTTTAACTCAAGACTCAAATTATTCCCTGGAAAAATGAGATCTCGTTGGGTTGGCCCCTACACAGTAAGTAAGGTGTTTCCTTCTATTGAGGTTCATAACAAATAAGGAGTATATTTCAAGTTAAATGGACACCGCGCAAAAATTTATTACGGGAAAGATGTTAGCAAGCTTTCAGGAGATGAGTTCTTTGCACCTGCCTAGAGTCCCGCAGCTCTAAGTCTAACTTAAAGACTCGTAAAAATAAGAAAAGTGCTCTTTCGGGAGACGACCCGAATTATCCCTCTCTTTTGTTTTATTTCCATTTCTGTAGGGTTTTGTGGTTTTTAACCATTTTTTGCAGGAAACGAGGAAGTAATTGTTGTTGCAGTTTGCTGATATGACCAGAGTTACGGCGTAACTCATCTATGTGATTACGCCGTAACCACCCTTTTAGCAGCAGAATTCTTGACGCATTACCAATTACGGCGTAATACCATCTATGTGGTTACGCCGTAACTACTCGCTTTGCATCTTATACCAGGTTTTGCCAGTTACGGCGTAACTCCCTCAAAAGAGTTACGACGTAACCTTCCTCTGCTTTAATTCTTTCATTTTAAAACACAATAACCTTGTATTAGTATTTTAAATGAACTTTGTGGGTGTTTTCCCTGTAAACCCTCACGAGACTTCACTCGTCCACTTGGGACACCAAGTGGTTTAAAAGGCTTGTTGCATTCGCTAAATGCAACCGTGATTCCTACGAAAGTGAGTTAGGTTTGTTTTTCATTTTTCATTTTTCATTTTTTTTCTTTTTAGAATTATGCTTGTCGGTATTGTGATTTCAGGGATTGAAGTTTGTTCATTATGCTTATACGAAGGCACGTCTCTTTTTCGTGGGCCTTCCTTCTTTATGGAGCAAATTTCAGGGAAGTTCTATCTCTAATTCTACTTTTCTCTTCACCTTTATCTAATGCTTAGTACAAAAGGGACTTTGTACAATTCAAGTGGGGGGACGGGAGTAGAATTATCTATTGAACATTATTTTGCCCTCGTATTTCTAGTTTATTTTGAAAACTTATGCCATTTTTAAAATTTTGACATGTTTTTCTTAACCTAACTAGATTTGACCTTAGTCGAGCACGTGCAACCCTTGATGTTATATGGTGAGATTAGCCTTATCCGTTTCCAATATTTTACCCCAAATCTCCCAAATTATGAGTGTGCCGGTAGCTTGTAAACTTTATAACTTAGCCATTACATCATTTCGAGACCATAGACGAGGTATGTTGAGTTAGCTCGATGTATTTGGACTTTTCAGTTTTAGAAGGCAATATTATAGGATTATCACCCAAACAGCCTACCATTGTGTGTCTATCGATTAGTCTCCTCGACTTCTTGACCCCCATGTGAAACCCTTTTGTTGCACTCACCTTTAGTGCAAGATACCCCTAGATACACCCTTCTGAGCCATTCCTTTTATTTTGTTAACCCGATATATTGTTTCGATACACCTATACACCTTAGCCTACCCTGTAGTCTTTATTTGTGATTGGGAAGTCATCATTTGCCTAAGTTCAAGGTTTGAGTGGAAAGGTTCGGAAATCACGCTTTCATCGACAACATTTCTGAAGATCATTGAAGACCCCCCGAATTCCCATTGTTCATCTCAAGTGGGGGGATATTATGTTATGTTATTTATTGTTATGTTGAAAAAAACAAAAAAAGTGATTCGGAAAAAAAAAAAAGTTGTTATGTTATTGTAAAGTGCGATGTTATAAGCACTGTAGTATGAGCTTTATAGAATTAGTATCGAGGAGGCCACCTCGATCACATTTGAAGATTGGAGTTGGTAGTTATGCCAACAGTTGGAGAAAAGGTAGTGTGCCCATCACGACGTCCTCTAATGACACATCTACCTTATATTTCATGATCTGGTTTCTTGACTTCAAAGCTTGAACTTTGGGCGGACGGTAAGTGATGAAGACTTGGTTATAGATTTAGACTACCTGCTTGTTTTTTATTTTACACCATTTATATATCCCATGTCTTATCCTACCCTTTAGTCATGAAGCATGTCTAGGTGATGCAGCAAGCAATCTTTGGTGTCTTGGCCATGGATTTGGTCATGTATCATTGATTTTGTCCACTTCGCCGTGACATGTTAGTAATGACGAGTCAGCCCTTAACCTTTGTCGTATCTACCCATATTGCCTTCGAGAATTGTTTAGCCATTAACTCTAGTGGTGGAGATTTGTGTAACCGCCAAGCTTATGATAAAATACATGCTATGACTGTGCGATTGAGTGATCACCCCGAAATTGACACTTAGAATAGTTGAGAGATTTGAGTGTTTTGTTCCCCTTTCGTGAGGTGTTCGGCTTTGTTTTATTCTAGCATAAGGGATTTATAAACTTATATTTTCCAGGTTATGGGAGATATCTTTTTAGGAATCTTTCTAATAAGGTCTACTTGAGGGCAAGTAGAGTTCAAGTGGGGGGATATTTGATAACATCAAATAATCCTGAATATTAAGTGTCAATTTCCCCTAATAATGTTTGTAATTCATATCATTTATATGGATTTACGCTTGTTTTCCATTGTTTTCCACTTTCAGGTAAATTACGAGCATTGGAGCTAAAGAGACGCGGAACTTGAGAAATATCTAAAGATTTATCACAGTATGCTACTTTGAAGAAGTTACGGCGTAACTCGTCTCTCACATTACGCCGTAACTATTGCGTGACTCAGAAAACCAACTTATCAGAAGGTTACGGCGTAACTCTTTCCAAAGGTTACGACGTAACTATATTAGGTCAAATGAGGTTCCACGCCGCTGATACTTACGCCGTAACTACTGCATCAACTACGACGTAACCGAATTTATTGAAGACTATGGCGTAACCACTCATTAGGTTACGCCGTAACTAGAAGATCTAGTGCAAAATACGAAAAAATAAAAGGTTAAGGCGTAACTCCTATATTGGTTACGCCGTAACCCAGATCTGGCCTATAAATACCCCATGAATTCCAGCATTTCTATGCATTCCATTCCACACACAACACTCAGAGAACGTGGGAAAAAGCTCAAGGCAGGTCTAGAGGAGCATACGGAGTTGTCTCCAAGGGAGAAATCACTCCCCCACGATAAGCATTAGCGTTTTATATTTCTTTTACTTTCAATTCATGTATTTCGTACCTTTGAATATTGAATTGGTTTGCATGATTAATATGAGCGGCTAAGCACCTTTTGGTGCTGGCCTAGTTATGATTCCTTAATTGTTTTGTTTGCGTTTACTTTACTTCCGTACAATTATTTCTAAATGTATGCATGCATAGTTTATTGGTAGCCACCCTTGGTTAGGTATTTTTGAATGGCGGTAGAGGCCAATTGCCTAGGAGATATTACCAACTGACCCTAGGTGAGCGGACTGAGACGGGAAGGGTAAGATATGACCAACTGACTACCCTTTCTACTTGTGCGATTTGACCAACTGATCACCTATCGTTTGGATGAACTTAAGAATTAGGGGGTGCGTGTCTAAGTTCCTAACGGCCGGGCATTCACTATTATAAATCTAGCATGTAGCGGTACTTAATGACTTGGCTTAGGGGACCAGGAACAACAGGACTTATGAGGGGACACCTGACTTCTCCTGTGGTGGCATCTTTGCTGATAGGTTAGGGCGAATTTACCAAATGTTGTCCTCTCGACTTTGACCCCACCTGAAGTAATTGGAAGTAAGTAGACGTAGACATAACTAGCTAGGAGGATTAACTAGGTTAGCACCACTCTCCTCTATTGATTTCTCTTTATCATTTATTTGCTTTTATTTGCTATATTCTGCATTAGTAGTTTAATTAATTAAATCCCTATCGAAACCATTATTAATCTGTGACACCTAGACTTAGTAATAATCCAACACACATAGCTCTTGGGACGACCTCGGCTTTACCGATTACTACACTACACACGACCGGGTTACACTGCCCGTTAGTGCACTAGGGTAGACCATAGGTATAACGAGACATTATAAATATTAAAATCTGGTCAGTAAAACTTGCATCAATGTAATAATTGGTTTGCTTAAGCCCTCAATTATTTTGTCATGAAACACTTAACACATGTTATTAAGTAACACATCAGAAGTAGCTCTCCCTAAAGATAAACAATAATAAACATGTATTAATTATAACTGTTTATACTGCATTAACAAATACAAATTAAATGAAACAGATAGATCACTTACATGAAAAATGTGACCTTGACCAATGGATCGGATGTATCTTACTTAACCAATCATGAGCTGGTTGATTAAGTTTCTTCAAATCAACCATAGCTTTCTAAAACTGTACAACAGTTGAGGCTGTTGCACATTTCCACAAATGCTCTTTGTAGGCCCTACCTTTCCATTGCAGTTTCATTTTCTCATGAATGCTTCTAATACAGAATCTGTGTTCTGCATCTGGAAAAACTTCTCCTAAAGCTCTACTTATATCCTGCACAAAATCAAATATGTTTACTGTTTGTTTCAAAACAGAGAGACTTAAATTCATGAATAGATTAAGGGAGTACCTTTTGCATGTCAGTAATAAAAGTGATGCTTGAGATTGGCTCAAGTGCTATATCATCGGATAAACAATGAAGAAACCAAGTCCATGATCCTATGTTTTCTGATTCAACAAAAGCATAAGCTAAAGGGTATATACCATTGTTGCTATCAATTCCCACAGTTGTCATCAGTTGACCATTCAAAGGACCACGAATTGGAAAAGCACCCAACCCCAACAACGATCTCCCACACGCTTTAAATCCTTCCTTCAGTGCACCTAAACAAACATACGCTCTCTTGAATTCTCTAGTTGGAAGAGCCTCATCTGGAGGTCGTTCCACATTCATCACAACTGTTGTATTAGGGTTTGTCTTCTGCAACTCTTGAACATAATCTCTCAATATGTTAAATTGTAGCTTGAATTGACCCCTGATGGGTGTTATTGCTAAGTTTTTGGCCCTTAAAACCTTATGCAGGAACACTTGAAGCTCGTATTGGTTGGTAAGTTGATTATGCACAGACTTGACAGGAACCAGTGGATTGGTTTCAATTTGTGCTGTAATTTTCTGTGAGATATAGCGAAGGTCAAAAGCTCTGGCTGCCCTTGATTGCAAACAAGTGTGTTGCTCATTATATGTTCTAACTGACCACGTAACTGTCTCACCATTCTTGCCGACAAACAATAGCCATGGGCAGAGTATTTCTGAAGGGTCCTTTTTGCAAGAAAGCAATGCATTTATACCCCTTCTGCTTAATGGACTTCTAGATGGGCCTATATCCAGTTCAGGACCTTCACTTGGGCCTGAAAGTGGAACACAACCCTTACATCTGACCCTTATTCTTGTTTTGTCATTCTTCAGAAAAACAACTCCCTCCTAGTTTCTATTGAATGCTCTCTTACTTTAGTTTTGACTTCCACTGCAGTAGCAAACTCCTGACCAGAATAAAAGAATGTGGTATAGACTCCATTTGCAAAGTCTACATGTTGGAAAGAAACATAGTCACTGCAAAAGACATCATCAACCATCACAGGTAAATCATTTTCCAACTGCATGTCATCACTTATATTACTGGTTGTTCCTGCTTCACCTAACTCATTACTTTGACCTACTTAGACCATAGCAAGTTGTGCATCATTCTCCTGACAAGTATTCTCTTCATTTGCTTGAATTGAATCATCAACTGCATTGCCTAAGTCACTAGTGTCACTCACTTATAACAAAGTAACATCAACAACAGGATCCTGTTCCATGTTATCCTGAGTCAATTAAAACAGAGTTACATCCACATCAGGCTCCTCAAACCTGTTATTGACATCAACTAGTGCTCTTCCTACTTTGTCTAAGTGCTTCTCCTGAGTCAATTGAAACAGATTAACCTCAAAATTATCAGGCTCCTCAAACCTGTTATTGACATCAACTAGTGCTCTTCCTACTTTGTCTAAGTGCTTCCCCTGAGTCACTCGGAACAAATTAATCTCAAGATTATCAGGCTTCTTAATAGCATTGTCCTCATCAATAAGTACTAAAGCACGCTCACTGTTATGAACAGGTTGGCTAGCAAATGATGTGTCTAGGGTGGAAAATACAGGCTCAATGTTTGGCAAATTGCTAGATTCACCAATATCATTGACGTCCATAGGCATTTGTGTAAGTTGGATAAAAGGATCTAGGGCAGGTTCATTATCAAGATTATCTAACACCAATCGTCTACAACAAGATTGAATAGCAGCAGTAGCAACTTTTCTCCTATCTTCATCCATCTCCCAAAACACAGTCTTAATAGATTGTGGGGACATTTCAGAAAGTTCTAATCTTGTCTATTTTGACATAGACATCTATCAACTTATGCTCTATAACAACATCTTTTAACAACTCAACATTAGCAGCTTCACGCAAAGTAAACAAACTGATTGTACAAAAGATTGCACTACCAGGCTTCGATGAGGATCAAAGTAATGAGGGGTGTATGTTCCAGCCAAGACTCGCCTGTAACCTGAGAATAAGAAATACTAAGACACTACGTTAAGTGATTACGCAGGGGTAGGACCCTGCGAACCACCTCCGGCGTGAGAGTAAGTATGAGTTATGGTTGTTTAAGTATGTGTAAGTAAAGAAATGAGTGTGAAATGAGCATACCATAATCCATCGCCCGTCCAACCTATTTATAGTGGAAGAAATATGGTTAGAGGCACTCTTGCATAAATGTCGGAGATCATGGGGGCGTCCCATGATTGTGGGTAACCGCTAGGGCTTAGTGACCCACATTCTTAAACTTGTCGGGGAAGCCAAGAGAGAGAGGGAAATCGTGGGTTTGACCAAGTCAGGAGGTTCCCTTATCCATTATCCTTCGTCAGCCATACCCCGAAGGGCTTAGGGCTTCGGATGGCGAGTTCCCCTTAGGTAACCTTCGTGCTAACGAATGGTTTGACGCCTATGGATATTTTGGAATCCTAACTTGGGCCTTCGTATGGAAGGGCTTCGACACGTCTCGGAGAAGTGTCCTTCGAGCTACTCGGAGGGTACATCATCAAGCTCCCCAGTCGAAAGTGATGTATATGAACGAGGAGACATTGCTTTCGACTTCATGCTGCGAAAAAATGCCATCCTGCTGCTAAACATATTAGTTGGGAGAGAAATACACAACTAACTAAGCGTATTTAATGCTATATAATCATTACCGTTGCCCGCTACAGGAATCACAATTTCCCATAATACCCGGAGACCAAAAGTCACCCTTATTTTAAAATTTAAAAATTTACACCGGATAAGAGCAATTGTTGGGACACGTGTACGGTGCACAATAGATGCCAAAGAGAGTATAAAAAGAGGGTAGATGAAACCCTAACTCATTTTACTCTCTCCGTCTATTTTCACACGCAGTAAAACGCCATCGCCATCACTCCGAAAACAAAGGTAACCCTTCTTTCTCACTGATAGCTTGTTGTTTTTTCTTTTAAAAAATGGATTCCAAGTTTATTATAAAGCAACAAAAGTGTACATTGTCTGCAAAAGATCTTCATGATCACTTAGCCGATTATCCCATCCCACTAGAACACAAAGTGATGCTACCCAAACCTACCCAGGGTATCTTTGATACTCCTCCAGGTTTCGTAGGGCTGTACACACATGCATTTAGTCACTCAAACCTTAGGATTCCGTTGCACCCACTGATATTAGAGTTTATGCAATACTACAAGGTTCACATCTCTAGGTTTAACCCTTTTGGTTTTGCCAAGCTGAACACATTCATAGTGATGTGCAAAGCATACGGCTATGAACCAACATTGATAGTTTTAAGAGGATTTTTGAACTTGTACCCTGGGGGCAATTGGTTAACTCTAGAAAAAAGACCTGAGGCAGATGTACCCAACCTGTTTGGGAAGGTGTACACAAACATAACAGGTTGGTCCCAAACATAACAGGTTGGAAGGGTAGCTTTTTCTACGTGCAAGACACTATTGTTCCTCCTAAATATTCAGAGCTGCTGAATAAGGAAAATAGGTTTAATGCTAAACGGTATAATGACCCCCTGCCCTACGAGGTGCGAAGGGATCCCTGTTATCAGCGTTTGGTCAAATACCATGTGGATGTGCAAGTGTTCCCTGAAGCCATCTTATACATGGCTGGGATTGCCCAGAGCTGGGAGGGGTCTCCCAAGAAGCTTGTGATCATATACCAAGGACAAAGTATGTTATCTACTTTTATTTAAGTAGGACCAATGTAGCACTGATATTTATTTCTTCTTGTTTCTATTTTGCAGAGATGTCGTTCAGAAACTTCATGTTCCAAGACTTGGATGAAGATTTAAGTTTCATGCCTGCGGAGAAGGCTGAAGAGTCTTATGGTGTTGGCTCTCCTTCGACATCTGTGAACAACAACGAGGTAGATGTTCCAAAGCCGGAGCCTATTGCATCAGCATCCCTGCAACTTGCGTTGGAGGGTCCATCCCAACTGGTGGAAAATGTTGCTGACTCGGACGATCATGCGGATGAGGATGTCCCCGTCATTGGTTCAACAGGAATAGCTGACATATTGAAGAGTAGGAAAGGAACAGCAGCCAAGACTGTGAGATCGACCAACAAAAGGAAAAATCCTCTGCCTGTCTCTGGGAGTAGAGTTGTGAAGCAGAAGAGTGCCGAGGGCAGAAAGTTTGTGAAGTCTGCCTTCGAATTACCCGATGAATCCATTGAGGTTCATGGTAAGTAGTTGTGCCTTATGAAACTTTGTGAAGTTATAAATGTAACTATGGTGTTAACCATTATACATTTTGTTGATCGCAGGCCTTCCAGAGACGAAGGAGCTCCCCAATGCTATGGCCTGTCACCGGATTGTTGACCATGCGACCCCTCCGCAATGGAAGAGTATGCTAGACAACATGTCTATTGAAAGGTTCTGTGACATGCATGACAATGGGGTTGCGAGGCAAGCAGTAATGGATAATCATTTGAATGCCAAGACCAGGGAGTTGCTCAGGACTGTGGCTAAGCTGGAGGCTAAGTGTGACGAGATTGAGGGGAATGTTGAGAAGAACCCCGTCGTCCAAGACCTTCGAGAAAAGGTAGCCCAGTTGACCGTTGATCGTGGCAATCTTAAGTTGGAAGAAGCCAAGGTCGTCACTCTCACAGGTCAAAATGCTGCTCTTGAGGCAAAATGTGCTGGGTTGGAAAGTGAGAAGGCTAGGCTCGGAGAGGTAGAGGTGAAGTTGAGGGAGGAGATCGATGGCTTGCAGATGAGGTATAAGATGCTGCAAAAGGATCGTGCGGAGGTTGTTTCGAAGGTGGTGCCTTACATAGCCATGGAGCTCTATCACAGTGATGAATTGGGAGCTCAGATGTGGAAGGTCATCAAATCAGCCATATTTCATGGACGGTGTTTGGCGCTGGAGGAGGCTACCAAAACAGGTAAGCCCGTGGACCTCTCCAAGATTGAATGCTACCGTCCCACTTCGAAGGCTGAGTATGATGAGGCAGGAAATGCATTTGCAACTGCAGAGTACTCCTTCCTTGCTGAGGCTACCAAAGATCCTATGGCACCCCTCGAAGACCTCCTTTCCAAGAAACCTCTGAAGTTGAAGCCTACCACTTCAACCAAGAAGACCATGTCTACCAAGCCTGTCTTAGTGCAACCATCCTCCACTCCATTTCCAAAAAAGCAGGAATGAAGGCTGCCATGTTGGCAGTAATTTGGTTCCAAAGGGTGGCATGTACCCTTAAGACAATTTATTTTATGTGACAATGTGTGTCTTGTTTTCCAAACAATTTGAATGCTTTTGATGTATGGCCATGGTCCAAGAACAATTTAACTGGAGCTTAGGCTCCTCATGCAGGTATAAGGGCAATAGCCCTTATTTTAAATGTGATGGTGTAGGGGAG
This sequence comes from Chrysanthemum seticuspe, assembly GCA_019973895.1. Lineage (NCBI taxonomy): Eukaryota > Viridiplantae > Streptophyta > Magnoliopsida > Asterales > Asteraceae > Chrysanthemum > Chrysanthemum seticuspe. The sequence continues at coordinate 292,054,637 of BPTQ01000005.1, forward strand.
ATACCTCTACACACTTAGTTTATATTTGTTTTGTTAACTTCTCGTACGCCATTTTTCCGACGCTTAAATTTTACAACCTAAGGTTAAACAACCTCATTGTGTGTAAATTGCAATACCAAGAATATAATGACCAACTTGATCATTGACAGAGGGTCGCGACCCACTCTATCTCAAATCCTTTACATAGTATGACTTTGTAAAAAAAAATTTACAAGCGCCAAAAACTACTAGGAGAGTTAATGTGAATGTTTAAATTGGCTTAAATGATAAGGCATGTATTATACCTCAAGCCATTCGACATTGAAACTCATTAACGACTTGGTTGAACAAATCTTTGTGTTTAAAAAACGAAGCAAGAGATTTGTGGGAAATGTCTTATTTATCATTGAATTGGTAGGGAGGATTACATCATTCTTGAAATGAAAACTAAGACAACTACCAATAATGTGTGCTTTCCCTTGAGAAGCTTCTAATTACAAGAAAAAGGTAAAAATACTTCTTAAACATAGAACTTTTGAAGGTTCGTACCATTCCATGTCCTGTCGATGGGTTCTCCGAGAAGAGTGACCAGTTTGTAGGCTCCGTTGCCGTAGGCCTCAGCTACCATGTAGGGTCCTTCCCAAGTTGGTCCCAGCTTTCCCTGATACTCTGCTTTGCTTGCACTGTTGAGGCGTAGCACGTATTCTCCAAGTTTGAAAGTGGAAGGTCTGACCCTTTTGTTATAGTAGCCTTTGATCTTATGTTTGTGCATTGCTTCTCGGATGGAGGCTATTTCTCGTCTTTCTTCTAGTAGATCAAGGTTTTCCCTGATTCTTTCATCATTTTGGGAGGCATCATACGTTGCCACACGCTCCGTGTGTACAACTAGTTCCGATGGAATGACCGCTTCTGTTCCGTATGTTAGGCTGAAGGGAGTTTCACCATTGCTTGACTTAGGATGCGTTCTGTGAGCCCATAAGACTTGAGGGAGCTCGTCCACCCATCCATGATGAGTTCGTCCTAGCCTTTTCTCTATCCCTTTGACGATGTCTCTGTTTGTAACCTCCACTTGTCCATTACCTTGCGGGTGGTAGACGGATGTCCAGGATTGCTTTATGTTGAGCCCTTGACAGAAATCGTAAAAGACTCCTTTGGCAAACTGCTTCCCGTTGTCAGATATGATTATGTGGGGCACTCCGAATCTGCACACAATATGCTCCCACACAAACTTCTCGATCTGTCTCCCTGTGACGGAGGCTAGGGGTTTAGCTTCCACCCACTTAGTGAAGTAATCGATTGCTACCAGCAAGAATTTGACTCCTCCGGGCGCTACAGGCATAGGCCCTACGATATCGATGCCCCATTGAGAGAAGGGCCATGCGGATGTCACACTTGTCATGTCTTGCTTCGGCATTTTTGGAACATTTGAGTGTATCTGACAAGCTTCACATTTGAGAATGATTTCGGCTGCGTCCCTGTGCATCGAAGGCCAATAGTAGCCAAACTTCATTATCTTCGAGACAACTGAGCGGGGTCCTGCATGAAGACCGCAGGATCCTTCGTGGACTTCAGAGATGATGCTCGAAGCTTGCTTGGGGCCTACACATCGTAACCAGGGCGACAAAAATGACCTCCTATATAGGGTTTCCCCTATTAGCCGATATTGCGGGGACTTAACCCGAACTTTCCTTGCTAGCTTGGGATCTTCAGGGAGAAGACCGCTTATCAAATATTCCCTTATAGGAGTCATCCATGTCTCTCCTTCTTCGTGAATCACATCGGCAACTTCCTTGAGAACAATGGATCTTTCAGGAAGGACTTCCACGAGTACTTCTTTAGTGAGATGAGCGAAGGCCATTGAAGCTAGCTTGCTTAGTGTGTCTGCCTTCTTATTCTGATTCCTACAAACATGTTGGATGGTGTAGGAGTCGAAGTTTCCCAGCATCTCTTTTGTTTTCTCCAAATACTGTTTGATGACGGGCTGCCTTGCTTCATAGGAGCCTGTCACTTGGTTTGCAACCAATTGGGAGTCTACGAAAACAGCGAGAGCTTTGACGTCCATATCTTTAGCCAATCGGAGTCCTGCTAGCAGCGCTTCGTATTCTGCTTCGTTGTTTGTGGCTTCGAACTCAAACCGAATAGCATATGTATGCTCCTTCCCTTCAGGACTGACCAACATTAGACCTGCTCCAGAGCCGTCGGAGCTGGATGCTCCGTCCGTATAAAGTTTCCATTCAGCCTGTACTTGAGAGAGGTTGGTTTTGGGCTCTTCCTTTCCTATGTCAGGCTCGGAAGGTGTTTCTGCCAAGAAGTCTGCGAGAATTTGCCCTTTAATAGAGTTTCGTCCTTTGAACTCTATTTCATGTTCTCCAAGCTCAATGGCCCATTTAGCCACCCTCCCAGACTTTTCAGGTTTCGACAAGATCTGTTTTAGTGGCTTGTCGGTTAAGACTGTAACTGGATGGGCCTGGAAATAGCGTCGGAGCCTCCTTGCTGCGTAGATTAAGGCGAGTATTAACTTCTCCAATGTTGGATAGTTGATCTCTGCTCCCTGTAGGACCCTGCTAACAAAGTAAATGGGGATCTGTCGCTTGTCTCGTTCTGCCATAAGGACTGCACTAACACTCTCCATTGAGGATCCTAAGTACATGAACAACACTTCACCTTTGATTGGGGCTGTAAGTGTTGGAAGGACTTCAATGAACTCCTTCATCTTCTGAAAGGCAGCTTCAGCATCCTGGCTCCATTGGAAAGTTTTCTTGTTCACGCATCCTTTGAGTGTTTTGAAGAATGGTAGGGACCTGTCAGCTCCTTTTGATAAAAACCGGCTTAAGGCTGCCAGCTTCCCATTCAGGCTCTGCACATCTTTTAGACACTTAGGGGCTTGGAGATCGGAAATCGCCTTGACCTTAGAGGGATTAGCTTTTATCCCCTGCTTAGTGATCAAATGCCCTAGGAATTGTCCCTCTTCGACACCGAAGGAGCATTTCTTAGGGTTCAGCTTCATGTTAATCGCCCGAAGCTGGTCAAATGTTTCCTGTACATCGAGGAGTAGGTCCTCCTCCGTCTTGCTCTTGATAACCATGTCATCAACGTAGGCTTCGAGATTTCTGCCTATCTATTTGTTGAAGGCTTTATCTACAAGATGTTGATAAGTCGCCCCTGCATTCTTCAAACCGAATGGCATCTTTCTGTAATAGTAGACGCCTTTGCTTGTGTAGAAGGCAGTTTTTTCCTCGTCCTCCTTTGCCATCTGGATCTGATGATACCCTTTATAGGCATCTAAGAAGCATTTTAACCGAAAACATGCCAAGGACTCCACCTTCCAGTCAATTTCTGGTAGGGGGTAGCAATCCTTCGGGCATGCTTTGTTGATGTCAGTGAAGTCAACGCACATGCGCCACCCTCCGTCGCTCTTTTTGACCAGCACTGGGTTGGCCACCCAAGTTTGGTATTTGACCTCCCTCAGGATGTCTGCTTGTGTGAGTTCGTCAACTTCTTTGCAGGCTGCAGCGTTTCTCTCGGGGGCAAGGCTTCTCTTTTTCTGCTTTATTGGCTCAATGTGCTTGTACTCATTGAGTTTATGCTCCGTTCCGAAGGGTTGTCCATCTATCAGCAATGTTCTTGGAACCCCTGTCATGTCAGAATATTTCCAAGCAAAAACATCAAGGTTAGCAAGCAACAGCTCTGCGAGCTTCGCCTTGAAATTTGCTGGGAGTTGCCTTCCTACTACCACCGTTTGTTCAGGGTAGCTAGGGTTTACTATGACTCGTTCCTCCGCATTTGTACAGCTAAGAATTGCCATCGGAGACTCCTCCGACTCTTCTCTGATCTTTTTGACACCGTATACACCCTTATCTGCTGCATAACTAGAATGAATAGTTCCTACTCCGAAGGGGGTTTGGAACTTAATAGCAGCATGTATGGTGGAAACAACAATTCCCATTTTTTGCATAGTTGTTCTCCCTATTAACAAATTATAAGGAGAATCTGACCTTACGATGACGAAGATGAGTTTTTCCATTGCGGGATAAGGGGCCTTCGCCTATGGTGATTTCCAACGGTACTTCTCCCAGGGGCCATGAATGTTCACCGGAGAACCCTACTAGCGGTGCTTTCGAGTCCACCCTTCGTGAGCGTATGGATGACTTGAGTTTTAGGAAACAATGCTCATAGATGATTTCACAGGAGCTTCCACAATCCATATATGCTCGGTTTACCTCCCTGTTTGAGATTTGTACCTTGATGATCACGGGATCAGTCGAAGGTGTCTGCCCCAATATGTAAGGGAAAGTTATTTCCCCTACGCTTCCCAGCTCCCCATCTGCTTCCTTCCTTTTCAAGGTGGTATCGTGCCTGTGTACCATTAGTATCGGAGCTTCAGCGGGCGTAGTTTCCTTCCTGTTCCCCTTCAATTTACCCAGTTGGGTGTCGGAGAACTTGTCCTTTCCCTTCTTGATGCCTTTGACCAGATGTGCTAACTGTCCGGACCGTACCGCCTCTTCGATCTGCTTCTTTAGTTCCCTGCAGTTGTTCGTGTCATGTCCATGATCTTCATGGAAATGGCAATACTTGGACATGTCTCTGGTCTTGTTTCTTGTTATCATCCGAGGTGGGGGATCAAAAGACTTTGCGGCTTTCTCGGTGGCTAGGATCTCTCGGGGAGATTTGACCAAGTTCGCCAAGAGTTCGTGGTTCGAACCTTTGTTGTAGGGGGTGAAGCGGTCTCTGTTCTTCTTCTTGTTTTTGGATCCTTCCAAGGAGGACCCTCTAGAGAATTTGTCAGACGCTTCTTTTTGCTCTATCGGTGCCCCGTTTGCTGCTACCTCCTTGGACTCAATCCAGGTGTAAGCCTTCTCAATCAAGGTCTTGTAGGTGTTGGGAAGATCGGTGGACAAGAATTCCACCAAGCTTCGAGTTCGAAGGCCATGTACGAAACCAGAGATCCTCTGATCTTCGTGCAAACCTAGAATTTGCAAGGTTTCATCAGTGTACCTGGTAACGAAGGCCCTTGTGCTTTCGTTGTCCCTTTGTTTGATGGTGTGCACGGTTAGGTGAGTTTTGGTGTACTTCTTCTGCTGGCTAAAGTGTAACCGGAACTTAGCCTTAAGATCATCAAGACTCATAATGCTCCCCAACTTCTGTCTGTTCCACCATATTCTTGCAGAGTCTCTGAGCGTGTAAGTGAACATGTGGCATGCTACAGGCATGACCCACTTTTGCATCTTGATAGCGCCTTCGAATAAGTGGAGAAAGTTATCAGGACCGCCTTTCCCATCGTAGGTGCCTATATGAGTAGGCATCTTTACACCGTCAGGTAAGGGGTAGTCCTCGATCCACTTCACGAAAGGTGTGCAAGCTCCAGAGGCTTTGGCACAGTAAGGGTTGTATGGAGGTGGATAAACATGTGTAGGGTTATACGGGTTAGGAAATGGTTGTGAGTAGGTAGGGTAAACAGTAGAGGGTTGGTACGAAGGGTATACCCCCATCGATTGCGTAGGAACCTGTCCATAGGGCATTTGCTGGTAATTCTGGTTGGGGAGTGAACCATTCGGAGGGTAAGTGTTGTAGGTTTGAGCAGGTAGGTAGGGATTCATTCCCGTAGGGGGTAACTGGTTCATGTTGGAGTATGGAGGTGGGTCTCCGACACTCGAAACATAAGAGGGGGGTACTGGAGCCCCCGTCCCCTCTCTTCCTAAATGGGCAGCTAGGAGAGGGGGTGGGTTTACCCCTCCGTTTTCTACCGGGTTGCTTCCTCCATTGGAGTTCTCGCTCCTCCTTTCACCATGCATTCTTTCCCTTCTTCCCGGATTTCCTCCGGGTCCTTCTTCAAAACCCAACGTCCTTCCATTTGGCCTTCTGACGGAAGGAGAACCATTTCGCAGGGCCGAGCGCCCCCTGCCAACAGATTGAGGTCTATCCTCTGCTTCAATCTCCTCGTCATACTCCTCACTGGAGTATTCCAACTCCCTCCGAATTTCAGTGTTGCGAACCTGTCTCTTGTGAGCCCTTAGCAAAGAATCTAAGGCCTCAAAGTTTGCCTCAACGAAGGCGGGACTAATATCTGGAATAGGGTTAGCGGATGTTGAGGCGTGATGCACGGGAGTAGTTTCCAAACGAGATCGTGTGGTAAAGGTTGAGGCTGTTATGGGGGCAAGGTTATCGGTGTTAGTTGTGGTGAGTGGGACCAGAGTAGAGAAACCTGGTGGAGGTGTATCTTCTCTTCCTGGTTCCATGCCGGAAAAGTAGTGTAGTTGGTTAGGGTATTAGAACTGGGTGATTACGGGACTAATAGTAGCGGTCCCACGGATGGCGCCACTGATTGTACAAAAGATTGCACTACCAGGCTTCGATGAGGATCAAAGTAATGAGGGGTGTATGTTCCAGCCAAGACTCGCCTGTAACCTGAGAATAAGAAATACTAAGACACTACGTTAAGTGATTACGCAGGGGTAGGACCCTGCGAACCACCTCCGACGTGAGAGTAAGTATGAGTTATGGTTGTTTAAGTATGTGTAAGTAAAGAAATGAGTGTGAAATGAGCATACCATAATCCATCGCCCGTCTAACCTATTTATAGTGGAAGAAATACGGTTAGAGGCACTCTTGCATGAATGTCGGAGATCATGGGGGCGTCCCATGATTGTGGGTAACCGCTAGGGCTTAGTGACCCACGTTCTCAAACTTGACAGGGAAGCCAAGAGAGAGAGGGAGATCGTGGGTTTGACCAAGTCAGGAGGTTCCCTTATCCATTATCCTTCGTCAGCCATACCCCGAAGGGCTTAGGGCTTCGGATGGCGAGTTCCCCTTAGGTAACCTTCGTGCTAACGAATGGTTTGACGCCTATGGATATTTTGGAATCCTAACTTGGGCTTCGACACGTCTCGGAGAAGTGTCCTTCGAGCTACTCGGAGGGTACATCATCACAAACCGTTGTCCAATGTACAACCAGGCTTAAGAAAGTAGAAATAATTGGTTTGTCCAATCTCATAACCGATTTGGGTCATGAGAGCATCCATTTCATCAACGGATACCTCTTTTATTTCCACATGATCAACAAGGCATTTATTGCCTCCTTGATATATTCTACCTGGAAAGTATTTGAATGTACCTTCATAATGGAACCTCATGCTAAAGGATCCTGGTTGACCCGCTGTATAAAAAATGTACAAAAACAATGTTAAGATAAAGTTACCTAAAAGGGGAATAACTTAAACAGTCGTACTAACATATGATTGTAATAGACTATAACCAAAAAACACTTACAATATCTCCTGATTGCAGCTTTTTCCTCAATTTCATGGTCATCAAAGAAAGGATATTCTCTTATTCGCCATAGAGTAAATCTAAGGTTGGTGTTTGTTATTTTCTTACTTAGATTATTTGATTTGATGATTGACATTGCATTAGGGTTTTTTGGGTAGGCTTCCAAAACAAGTTTGGGGATGAGCAATGAGTACACAGCTTTGTTATATTCTACATGATGGCGGGAAATTGGACAAGACATCTGCTATAGTACATCAAGGTAATAAGACTATTCTACCCTCAACAATAACATGATAACGGGTATAACGGAACGTTGACATCGGCGTTAGTGGTCAAGGGACGAGTTTGACATATAAAGCCCATGTTTTGGACCTCCGGTGATGATAATGCCCAGATTTGTTCTATCACGAAGCGCAATGACAAGTTTAGAGACCAACGGTGTATTTTAGTCTAAAATTTAGGTATAGTCAAAAATAGAGTCCACCTATCTAGAGGATTTGGACTATTCATAAATTCATTAATTGTTACAACATTCGGTGAGTCAGTCAGTCAAACCCTAACTTAACCACAGTTAAATAGCAACCAACACGTACTACTAGAAGTAGTATTACCTCATTCAAAGCCTCATTCTTTTCACAGATCATTACTCTCTTTTCTTTCTTTCAAACGGTGGATCCTACTCACTTTCATCTCGGTTAGCTTCTTAACTTATATAAATCGATGTTTAATTTGTTTTGATTCTGCATTTTAATTCAACTAGTATTTGTTTAATTCGATGTTATATAAATGAAATTAGTGTGTTTTTGTTAATTGAGATATTAGTTTGATATACATTTCGCATTGTTGTTTATTTATAAAAAGTTTAAAAAAAAAACTGTTTTCCAACTGATTTTTTTTTTTTTTTTTTTTTTTTTTTTTTTTTTTTTTTTTTTAAATCAACTTTTGAAGTAGAAATGTAGGAAAAATGAGTTTATTGATTTTTATATTAATTATTAATTTTAACTGAATTCGCTTGCGAAGAATTGCACTATATATATTCTAGGATGATTTGGAAGTTAGATTTTGTGATTATATATGTTCGTATAGTGAATTGTTGATAACGCGCCTTTGCTTTGATGTGTTCGTTAATGTTTAGTTGAATTCGAATGATTGTCGTCTACTAGGGAAACTACTTTTTAAGTCATTTTGGTGATGGAATAAAAAAAACAATAGTTAGTTGCGGATAGGATAATAATGAAACGCTGAAAGTTATGAATTGGCGTTTTCCTAAAGTGGGTATAAAAGATTTGAAAATGGTCTTGAGTGCTGATTACATGGATGACGTTAAGGAGTCAATACGAATATTTTGTTACCTTACAAAAGCGACACGTATATTAGTTGGTACTTGCTATTACTCATTGTTACTTGGTACTAAGTAATGTATGCTATTAAAAGTTTCAAAATCAGCCACAAAAGGTGAGCTTATGACACATAACCCATTAACCCCAAAACTAAATAAGCTATAAGCTGGCTATATAAGCCGAAACAAACACCCCCTATGTATGGTGTATTGCGGTTAGTTGTTAAACAGAATTGAACTTGAGACCTCTCGCATTTTAGTTTGCATGAGTATTTTGGATGTTTGTTTACTAGGAAACAGTTTTTGTTATAGTCGTTTTTTTTATAGAGTCTAAAGTTAGTTTTGCAATTTTGCTGATGGAAAAGCAACAAATGTTTTTTCCGGAATTACTTGTGGATAGGATAGTAATTAACGCTGAAAGTTATGAATTGGCGTTTTCCTAAAGTGGGTATAAAAGATTTGAAAATGGTCTTGAGTGCTGATTACATGGATGACGTTAAGGAGTCAAAACGAATATTTTCTTACCTTATAAAGGCGACACGTATATAGTCGTTACTTGCTATTACTGATTGTTGTTTAGTACTGCGTATATTTGATCACGACCATACACATAGCTTCTTTTGGTACCCTATATCACGTGTATGATTATCTAATTATGTCTTGTAATCACACAAATACGCGTGCTTAAATTTGTTTCACGATGTTTACTATAATGTGAACGTTCGTTAACCGAAACTTACCTATTCGTAAACATATTATTCGGAATGAGGGATTATAATGGACTAATGGTAACAGAGCATTAGTTGCTTTTTGTGAGTGGCTGACTTAGAGATAAGTGGTCGTAAATGTCCACAAAGTATCTGAAGAAAGAAAGAGTTAGTCATGTAGTGATTGCAAATAATAACGGAAGGCTAGATTAAATTGTGGAAGTTTAGGGAAATTCATTATTCCCATGATTCATGTAATTAATAATATACAGGCAACTTCATGTAATTCCTAGGTTGTTAGAAGTGATTCGAACTTAGGACATCATCACATCAACCTAGTGTGAAAGTCATACTACCACTTTGTCATCACTTAGCCTTAAATTAGATGTTCCATAGCTCCACTTGTTATTCTGTTTTGACCAATATATGGATTGCTAGATGTTGACTTCTCGTTAATGAAAATTTCAGGTGAGCTCCTTATATTTAAATTACACTACGCGAGACTCGCCTGATGAAAAGCATCTTGAATATTGGTTGGTATAAAATTCCATGCTAGATACTCTAGTTCATAACATGGGCTTACTCTGCAGTAGACACAAGCGTGGTAACCAAGCAAACACAGAGGAAAATGCTCATGTAATGTGCACAAACACTCATTTATGTGAAGTTTTCTTCTTTTGTTATGTTATTAGAATTTCTACAAATATCCTTCAGTTTGACATCGATGCTATATTTTTCAGGCGGCAGAGATAGAAAGGCGGATTGAACAAGAAACGAAGGCCGAGAAACATATTCAGAAACTTTTATTACTTGGTATAACCACTTTTATAGTCTTTATCTTGTTTAACTAAATAAATATACAACTTCACACATATATGGAGTTGCTTTGTGTGTGTGTGCATATGTGGTTGGTATCTCTGGAAGTGATTTGATACTATGAGTCTATGACCCTATAAGTTCAACAACCCCTTGAATGAGAATTATTTGCTTTATTATATATCTAATGAGCAAAAATAGTCCAGAAAGTACTAATTAAGTCTCCGATCTAGCGGTTCTCTAGTTATTACTAGATATACTCTAAAAACCTAAAGTACACATAATTGTGGATGGCAATTCAGAAATGATCTTGCTACATTATTGCAGTCATTATAACACAAAGAGATTAGAATCGATTTAAATCTTTGAGAAGTTATGCTTAACAAGTGAAATTCTAGAAATGAATCGAGGTTAACACGTCTTTGCATTGAAGATGGCCAATTGATTTTTTTAACGATTATGGGTGTGAGTAATATATTCATTGTTTTTTGTTAATATTCTCATGAATTTGTCAACCGGTATTATTCTGTTTAGGTGCTGGAGAGTCAGGGAAGTCCACTATTTTCAAACAGGTAACGTCATTGTCCATATCTTTTTATAGATATTACCCATCAACTCTATTGCTTCAAATACTAAAGAGTGGAGAACATGATTATTCGTGCAGATAAAACTACTATTTCAAACGGGCTTTGATGAGAGAGAGCTCCAGAGCTACACCTCAGTCATCCACGCGAATGTCTATCAGACAATAAAAGTATGCAATACTTGAAAGGGTGTGTTTAGGTTTTATTTATTTGTTTTCACCCCATTGGCACATTGTAAACTATAATAAATTAAAACAGAGTCCTAAAAAATTGCTTGAATCATTGTGATGTTAAGGATACCATGGTTATCATCCTATCTTAATCTTTATCATATTTACATAGATACTACATGACGGGGCAAAGGAGCTGGCTCTAAGTGAAGCAGGTTCATCTAAGTATGGCTTATCTGCTGACAATAAGGTAATATGAGCTTGTCACTTCACATGTTCATTGACTGTTTCATTCTATATTACATTATTGTAACCTCAAATTTCAATAATTAGTGACAAAACACAAATCCAAACACCCTTAATATTAGTTTCTGGCAAGGAACAATAAACTTGCATAACTGGTTGATACCTGGCCTTGAAATTTGGTTTACTCTTGGAGAACTACTAACAGTTCGAAACTTCGAATCATTCTTTTTTAAGATTATTTATCGAGTTTGTATCTATATCTCATGGACGGTGTGATAAAAAGAGTAAACCGAAACTTGTTGGATCCATTCAATGCATTTATTCTATCAATTGGAAATTGTAGAATATTTGAGTTCTAAACAATAAACATGCGTGTTTACTAGGAAATTGGAGAGAAACTATCAGAAATTGGAGGCAGGTTGGATTATCCCCGTCTTACGGAAGAGCTCGTTCAGGACATTCTACAGATTTGGAAAGATCCAGCCATACAGGTATCTCTGTCACACGTGGCAGATTAATATTTTGCAAATTTGTTACTTGGGTGATTTTAGTAGCCTAAGAAAGTTCTATTACTCATCTTGATGGTTCATGTCAAGACTGATGTTGTGTCTACCGCATGCAGGAAACGTATGCTCGTGGGAATGAGCTTCAAGTTCCAGATTGTGCCGATTATTTCATGGAAAACTTGCAGAGATTGTCAGATACAAATTATATTCCTACTAAGGTAACTAGCTTAAAACTACTTGATGTATTCTCTCTTAGCATAAAAAAATATGCATGCCTACTCTATTGTAGTGACATCCCTTAACTACTTCAGTAAGATATTAGTATAGAAAAACACCCTGGTGACTGTAGGATAATTTGACATATTGGTCTCTACATCGGAGAACATGTTTCACATGTAAGTGAAATCTAATACTGGTGTTTAGGTTGAGCAGCTGTTATAAAGGGGTGGACGAGTTGGGTAAGGGGGCAAACGGTTCTGGTTGAAATATGTCATTTCTAAGTACTGGTTGAGAATGGCTGGGGCTGAGTTGGTTGACCCATTAACTCCCTCTTGTCAAGCTCTTAATTTCATTCATGCATACTGGAACTTGATTATGATTAAGAAAATTCTATACTATTACTATGACTATCTTAATTTTCGAATAAAACAAGTTAGGATGTTGTAATGCAGTGCTTAACCTGTCTCAAAACTTGTTATAAAAGGAAATAAACAAATATTCTTACAGTTTCTCCATAATTATTGCTATTTCAACAAAAAGGGTGAGCCTTAGGCGAGTGTTAAGAGTAAGGATGAGGATTTCCCAGTTATGAGATCACCCCTTTGAATGATATTTAAACTCTCCACCTATGTTATTTTATTTTTACACCTGCTGAAACTTTTTTGATATATTGTTTCTTAGTTAAGGTAATTTTTATTGAATGATATTCTTTAAGTGTTAATACCTTTCAAATGAGCAGGATGATGTTCTCCATGCCCGTGTTCGTACAACCGGTGTTGTAGAAATCCAGTTCAGGTAGAATATGTTTCGGATGATTAACCTTATAATTTTAATATCTAATTTCTTATGTTCTCTGTTCCCAAAACCCTATTAAATTACCTTCCGCTACGTCTCATGGTGTTGACAGTGCTACCTATGTCAATATCTTGCTATTAAAGAGTATTAATATTTGAAAAATATGGATGATTGCAGCCCTGTTGGGGAGAACAAAAAGAGTGGCGAAGTATATAGACTTTTTGATGTTGGAGGCCAGAGAAATGAGCGAAGGAAGTGGATTCATTTATTTGAGGGTGTAACAGCTGTGATATTTTGTGCGGCTATTAGCGAGTAAGATATTTTCCAGATAATTTAGAGTATATATTGATAGCTCCAAACGCTAACGTGATTAACCTAATATTTTAACCGTCTCCAGGTACGATCAAACCTTATTTGAAGATGAAAACAAGAACCGAATGATGGAGACGAAAGAACTTTTTGAATGGGTCCTAAAGCAAAAATGTTTTGAGGTAAAGATCATATGGTTCTTTGACACTTTTCTTCTTTCGGAATAATTTATATGATGTTCTCTGTTAATAATATTCATGACTTCAAATCCTAAATGTCTATATGATGTTCTTACCTGATGAGGACTGCTTGTGTTTTTTGGCCTATGCAGAAAACATCCTTCATGCTGTTTCTAAACAAGTTTGACATATTCGAGAAAAAGGTTTCAAAAGTAAGTGGTAGTTTTGAACTTTATGTCGTAAAGTATCTGCTTATATTAGTCTAAGATTTTAGAGTTTTTTATTTTAGGTGCCCCTGAACGTATGTGAGTGGTTTAAAGATTATCAACCTGTTGCAACAGGAAAGCAAGAAGTCGAGCATGCATACGAGTAAGCATTTATTTATCTACTGCCTCTCATCAACTGAAAGGGAAATATACGAGTTGGTTAAATGGACTGGTCAACTGGGTTGTGTAATGAGTTGAAACAAATGAAGTAATTTTGTGCAAGTCGAAATGGGATGGGTCACACGAAATACTTTGTCCAGAAATTTTTTTCGATGTTATATAAAGCAATATTGTTTTAATAATCTATATAGATTAAAATGATTAAAGAGGTTTAATGCATTCCAGATACACTATTGAGCGACTTTCAACCCATATCCGCTTAAGCTAATTATTTTGTCTTCCTTGTTTGACCCGTTAGAAATAAGAGATAAACCCAACTCAACCCGGTAGTCTAAATTGCCACATGTAGGATATAAAACTCGACTTTCAAGTAAATATATCATTTATATTTCAGGTTTGTAAAGAAAAAGTTTGAAGAGTTGTACTATCAAAATGTGACATGTGATCACCAAGACCGCGTGTTCAAGATCTACCGAACTACTGCTCTTGACCAGAAACTTGTGAAGAAAACTTTCAAACTGGTAGACGAAACCCTAAGAAGGCGAAACCTCTTTGAAGCAGGCTTATTGTGACACAGACCACCATTTCACATGCTACAAATGTCAATATTTCAGTTAAAGCTTCATCAAATTTTTTGACAATGAGATCAACACAAATCAATCATTATGGTATTTCACAGGTTACAAAAATATGGTTTAATATTCGCGGTTAATTGGTTCTTTTAAGGCATTCGCCTTGCGTACCCCCTTATTAATCCCTTTTTTTCTATTACTTTGGGCTCTTTTTACATATTCTCCATGTATGTAGCTGTCTTGGATGAAAAGAATGTTGGATTTATAACTATACATCTCTGTAACTTTATAAAATTTCTTTCGGGCCACTCGGAGAAGTATAAAAGCGCATTTTTAGGCTATATTATGTTTATTTGCCATGCTTAACAAATATTCAAAACTGTGCATCTGCGTGTTAATTTAGACATAATGTTCGGAACTCCGAAGAACTTATGAGTCGTGATTGTTTACTCATTGATGATCATTTGCTCATATATGGTCTCTTTACATCGAGGTGTCTTGAGTATATTACATTGTGGATTATTAACCACTTTTTCGATTACACTTAGTTATCGGTCACAGTTTGGGGTCACTGGTTTTTTATTTAGTTTTCGTTGGCCTTATTAAGTATTTTTGGTAATATTTATAGGGATTAAGTCATACGATAGATGCGTACTAGTCTAAATGTCCTGTTATGGTACGTGTAATAAAAGAACTACTTATCTTATATTTAAACTTTCATATTTGTGCTAATATGATACTTGGAAACTTGTTATATGACACTGAAAACTTGTTTTACCAAATAAAAGTTATCAAGTTATATGTGGTTGTTATGTGCCATTATATCTGTTGGTTTAAGCCGTATAATAGATGCATACTTTTTTATATATCCGGTTATGATCCGTGTACAGAAAAATTATTCGTTTTTGCCATAACCACCATGACCACTTGCTACCATCATAACCATCAACACCTACTACCGCCATTATCATCGCCGGGTAACATACCACCGTTGTCATTGCCATCCCACCCACCCCGTAACCCACAAGCTTATAACCACTGCTGGCGATGATAGAGGTTGAAAAAAATGCGTTTGAAACAATGCATGGGAGTAAAATAAGATATTTGGATTTGAATTCAAGTGACGTGGGAATAAAAAATACAAATTATAAAGAATTTGGTGCTTTAAACAATAGCCCGTAAAAAATGGTCATATTAGAACAAAAGTGAAAGTTCACGTATCAGATGAATAGTTTGTTAGTACACATACCATAAAGAAACATTCAAAAGAAACGTTTATTGTATGTAGGGGTGTCAATCGGGCTGACCCGACCCGAACCCAACCCGACCCGAGTCAATTCGGGTCGGGTCAATCGGGTTCAAAATTATATTCGGGTCATTCGGGTCAACCCGAATTGACCGAGTTCTAAACAAGGTCGGGTTCGGGTAAATATTTTTAGCCTTGACCCGACCCGAACCCGATTGACCCGCCTTAACAACACTTTTATAATGTAAAAAACTCGGGTTGACCCGAACCCGAGTTGACCCGACCCGAGTTGACCCGAGTTCTAAACAAGGTCGGGTTTGGGTATATTTTTTTAAAGCTTGACCCGAGTTGACCAAAACCCGACCGGGTCAACCCGAATAACACCCCTAATTGTATGCATAAACATAAACGTAGGATATCAAAGACAGGGGTGGGCCCCGGTCCTTCCAAAAATTATTTTTACTTCTATGTATTTTGTAAATAAAATTGGCGATTTTTTATTATTTTATTATTTATTATTATTATTATTATTATTATTTTATCATTTGGCTCTTTTAAAATTAATCGTTAATCATTCGGCCCGCTAAAGAAATAGTTCAAGCTTCGTTTTAAAAGAGAACTAGGGTCGACGTCAACAAGAGAACCGTCCAATTTGTCCAAATAGTGGGGAATTTGTTGTTTCCAAGCTAAATAAATAAACTTATTAACCATTTTTCATGTTTTTGTGAACAAGTATTTTATCCAAATTTGAGATGTGACTTTTTACGTCTATGTACAAACTTAGATTAGCTAAAAATCTAGCTGATTTGTCATTTCAATATAGGATATTAGTCCAACAACTAAGGCTGGTCCCAGTCGTGACTTGGGACGACCTGGGTCATCCAGAGCCACGTCAGCTTTCTCTCTCCAGCGACCTGACATGACCCGGATGCCCCAGTCGATGACCCAAGGGTTTTTTTTTTTTTTTTTTTTTTTTTTTTTTTTTTTTTTTTTTTTAATTCAAACATTTTAAATAACAAATTTAAAATTCATTCAAATTAAAAAAAAAAAAAATTACATTACGAAATTTACTTTAAAAAAAAAAACATTACATTTAAAAGTATATGACAAAAAAAACACTACGAAATTTAATACTGGAAATAGCTATTTAGTAATTAATAGTATTGGTATGTTACTTTTAAAAGGCAAGTGGATTGGCTTTTAATGCCATTTATTAGCATAGAGAAGAAGCTAGCTCAGAAGACAAGCATATAACATCGGTTGAATTCCAAACCGATATTGCAAATTAGGACGAGGCAACCGATGTGCCAACCGACATACGCATTCGACAAGACCGATGTTAACATCGGTTGAAGACACGAAATTTTGATGCCCAACCGATCTTGCCCTATCGATTGCGACCAGCCTAAAAGATCTAGCTCTAACCCTACAAAAGTCTTTCACTTATCATTCATTCCTTATAATCATTATTCATCAATTAATAATACGCAATATATTTTAGGGTTTAGGTCGCTAAATAGCTACGTACTTTTCGAAATATACCGTTTTGGTACGTGAACTAAAATCCGTTTCATTTTATGTTGCGTACTTTTATGTTTTGTACCATTTTGCACGGTTAAACTTGTTTTACCGAAACCATAATCACTATTGCCACGTGTGCACGCCACGTCAGATTTCCACTAACAAAAATAAGTTAAATAATAGGGTTTTGGCCGCTAAATAGCTACGTACTTTTTCAAATGTACCGTTTTGGTACGTGTATAAGTTTTTGTCCGTTTTTATACGTTTTTCGTCCGTTTTCTTCCGTTTTTCTTACGTTTTTACCTGTTTTTATACGTTTTTATACGTTTTCGTCCCTTTTTATACATTTTCTTACGATTTCAAACGTTTTACCCCCATTTTATACGTTTTCTTATGTTATTACTTGTTTTTATACGTTTTCGTCCGTTTTTGTCTTTTTTTTTCGTTTTCGCCTGTTTCTTTACGTTTTTATGTTTTCGTCCATTTTTGACGTATTCGTCCATTTTTTACGTATTCGTCTGTTTTTTTTTTTGTTCTTGTGTCTTTACGTTTTTATGTTTTCATTCATTTTTTATGTTTTTTTTTACGTATTCGTCTGTAAAAAACAGACGAAACTACAAAAGGGACAAAAACGTAAAGATACGGACGAAAACCTAAAATAACAGACGAAAACGTAAAAAACAGACGAAAACGTAAAGAAACCGATGAAAACTTTAAAAAAACAGGCGAAAGCAAAAAAACGGGATGAAAAGGTAAAAAAAAAACAGACGAAAATGAAAAAAAAAACGGACGAAATTGTAAAAAAAGAAACGTAAACGAAAAAAATGATGAAAACGTAACGAAACGAAAAAAACGTAAAAAAACAGACGAAAACCAAAAAAACGGACAAAAACGTAAAGAAACAGACGAAAACGTAAAAAAATGACAAAAAATTTATAAAAAAATGGATGAAAACGTAAAAAAAGGGCGAAAACGTAAAGAAACAGATCAAAACATAAAAAAACGGACGAAAACGACCAGGGACAGTAGATGCAGTTTGGGACAAATAAGAAGGACTATCTATGTAATTTACTCAAAAATTATGCCACATAGGCATTTTTGCCGGTTTTATACATTCTCAACCGGTTGCCTGTAAACATGCGTGCAAAATGGTACAAAACATAAAAGTACGCAACATAAAATGAAACGGATTTTAGTTCACGTACCAAAACGGTATATTTCGAAAAGTACGTAGCTATTTAGCGACCTAAACCCTATATTTAAAATATATTAAAAGCATGAAAGCACACACAACACTCACAAACATATACACGCTTCTCTTTTAGTTGAGTCACTATTGGGTTCTTTTTTCTTCTCACGCATGACCAAAGGGTGTTGTAGTGGGGTGGGGCTCGTCACGCGTGAGGCTATGTCCCATTACCATCATTACATCCAATCTAAGTATAGTATCATCTTCATATCGGTTCATATATCTAGTTACTTGATTGATATTGAAACAACATACAAAATGGGTATGATAATGGACCAAACACAAAATGGTGTTGAAACAACATACAAATGGTTTCAATATCGTGTTACATGCTAAGTCTCCCTCTTGGTCTTGAAGTAATTGGTGAGATGTGACAACCCGTACTTTCAGGTCATTTCTCGACACAATTTATACCTCGTTATTTCAACATTTATCGTAAACTTGGTTTACTTGTTTCAAATTCGCGTAACCTTAAAGGTTTAGCGGCGAATTCATGATCATAACATCACGTACATTTCATATGGACTAAGATTAGTCTACATTTCATTGACATCATTTGCATCATATTAGTTCATTCATGACATTTCATTTCACATTTATCGCGTAATTTTTATACTAAATAAACGTTATCGCGTGAGTTATTATTTTTAACATTTAATCCGTTACTTTCAAAAATGATCCCGGTATATTTTTAAACTCACATTTAGTTTATAAAAACTATATTTTTAGTTTACCTAGTGTTTTGAATTTATTTCGTATACAAGTCGTTAAAATTTAAATTATTACGACACTTTTCTTAAAAAAACTACTCGATAATTTTTATATCACTCAAATTTCACAAGGAATGTATTTTTACAATTTTTATTATCTCATTACAATCTATTTTGACCTATCAAAAACTTACTTGTACCAAAAAGTTACAATTATCTACACTTTACTTACCTTTTCTTACAAATTACACAAAATTTACACAATATACATTATATTTGAGAAAGAGAAAAAAAAAAAATATATGTTGAGATATTCATTCCCCAAAAATCCGGCCCCTATGGGATTGGCAATTAATAGATGTTGAAAAATTTTCTTGATATGTTAAACTTACACTCCATCTCAAGTATTCACTTCATACTTTCTCACAATTTCAAAGTCAATAAAAATTTTCTTCTCTCTTTGGTTCTCTTCTCCAACCGGCCATCTAGAGGTTCTCCAAGGGATCACCATTTTTTTTATCAAGCTCAAGTTATTAACAATCTAGATAATACTCTTTATAAGGTTTTGAAATAAAAACCAAGAGTGTTTAGGTTTAACCTTGTTCCTTGCACCTCATCATATTCACTTGTAAGCATGTTTCTATCATTTTTCATGTTTCCTTTTCATTTCATATATATCTTTTCATTTTTGGAGCAACATGCAAGACATATGTGATTTATACCATTTTTACTTGATTTTTGGAGTTTTATATATATATTGTCATCCTATAATTATTCCCTTGGTATTCATTGGTCTTGATGGTGATTAGGAACCCATGACACCTTAAGAAGGTGTATGGTAGGATTAGATTAGCTTTGGAGTTGATTTGAAGGGATTAGAATAGGTTTTGTCCGAGAAAAACTATTTTCAATACGTATAAAATAGGTTCTGTTTTTGTTTCAATTTTCTGGAAAAACCGACAGTAGGCACGACTTTTTGGCCTTGATATTTAGAAAATATACTTTAAAACGAATCCGTGGCCGCTTGAACGGATAAAAACGGAGTTATAACGAAGAAGTTATGAATTTTTAAAGTTTGGCGACGAAATATATTATTTTCTGAAATTTCAGCAACATGTTTTTACTCTATTCGGGTCAAAAACGAGCCTTAAGCTTCACAAATTATTTCGACTTATCAAAAATATATTAGTATACTTTGATACGAAGCTAAGGACGTATTATACGTAGAAAACGGATTTGAAACGACAAAGATATGCACGTTTTTATAAAATTGCCGTAACTATTATTTTCTGAAAAACTATATTATTTCTACGATACAAGTGTTACGGTAGCTGTAACGACCATGTTTGAGGCTGTTTTTAACCATGATGTGGAACTTTTTGGAACGAAATGTCTTTTAGTAAAATTAAGATCACCGGGCATATTTTTCAAAACGACAAGCCGTTTGTATAGCGGAGTTGTAATAAGTTAATTACGGATGTTTAAACTTGGCCGAAACTCACTTTTTACATAACAATTAGCAAAAATCACCATCTTTAACCCTTATTATCTTTATGTTCGAGACCTTTTTGACGAAAACTCCTGAACTGAAACTTCTAGATTTCGATACAAACTTTCCAAAACCGTCGAGTTCATTTTCTAACGATCGACGTACACCACTTTACGACTAGTTTTCCAAAGCCATTTTTGTTAATTTCATGAAAATTCCGACGACATTGTTTTACGACGAAAAGTGATAATTTCACCATAAATCATTATAAAACCATTGTAGGATGACATTTTGACGTAAATACTTGAAAAGTGATTTTTGAATGGTCAAGACGTCAAAAGAGTATTTTTCGACGATAAGTAATATTTTTCAAAACTCGCAAATGGTATAAATAACATACGAAATGCATGCATAACATTACATTGCAACTCATTACATATCATATCATTCGTAATAGGTCCAGATTGAAACATCACGCTATACCTCAGTGTACTCACTCTTGTCATCACACCAGTCTACCAAGTGAGTTCATAGCCCCACTTTTACTCTTTTAACTGTTTTACAAACTCTTGGGGGAGATACATGCTACATTTTTAATCGAACACAAATGCTTTGAACTGTATGCTATATCCGAATGTTTTATTGTCACTAAGTATTTGCCATGTTCGAAGTCCCTACATCATGAACCATTAGTCACTTGCGAGTGAGCGCGAGTATAGTGAATAGGCCTATTGGAATTAACACTCCCGCTCCTATTGACCCATTTAGGGGAAATCGAGCGCACTATATTTGAATCATTAAGGTAAATTGGCAAATTACCTATTAGGGCGGCGATGAAACGATGATTACCAATTTTTATTGGTGCGATGTTTACGCTTTGGTGTCATGAACTTAGTGAAATAAATACGATTTTGTTTTTAACGATGAGTGTGAAACCATTTAACTCACACTACGATTATTGTGTTCAAACGAATTACTTAAACCTATGGATTTCACTCAACCTTTGTGTTGACCTTTTTAGCATGTTTATTCTCAGGTATCTAAGGCATTATCATCATGGCATGGTTAAGGAACCACCTTTTGAGTCGCGGCGTCGACTTACATCATTGTACATTGTGGCACTTTCTTTTAAAACCATCGTTTGGACTTGTAATATATTTATATTTCCGCAAACTTTGTAAACTTTTGGGACCTATGTTGTAACTCTGATTATTTTATTAAATCAAACGATGTATTTTCCAAACGACACTTTAGGTCGTTCAATATAACTGTGATTGTGATGCTATGACAGTCAATCCCCAGGAATTCCATTCCGCTGCAAAACAGGTAATTTGGGGGTGTGACAGATTGGCATCAGAGCTTCGGTTATAGAGAACTAGGTTGCATCATTGACCCTAGACTATAACTACATCATCATAGCATCTCATCATTTCATCATAAGTGCATGTTCACTTTACATGCGGTTTTTACGTACATTTTTCGAGTTATTTACTTTCATTTCATATCGATTGTCACATGGATGCCTTTAAATGCCCATTCCATTATTCTTTCTTCATACTCTAATGTGGAGAATTCCTTGACATTCCCTATCATAATTTTTACATTCATTGACTCATCACCGATAACGTCGAATGCCGAGGTAAACCTTTAAGTACGGCAAAGTCACTCTCACTTCTTTGTTTCATCACTAACATGTCGAGTTACACGCTATTCACTCTAAGTCACTAAACCATCATACATTTGAAGCACTTACGACATCTCATAACCCATTTCTTAGGAAACCGTCGATTATTTTGAAAGATAACCTCAAACTTATCATTCTTATCACATTTCTTTGGAGCGTTTATTATTAACATCGGATTTTGCTACGTCTCACATTTCCTCTTGTTTTGAAGAAGATATGGCACCGAAGAAAGCTACAGTTGAAATGACCCAAGCGGCAATTCAAAAGTTGGTGAATGATAGCATTGCTAATGCTCTAAGAGTCGAAAGGGAAACAGTGGCTGCTGCTGCTGCTGAGGCCGCGGCTGCTGCTGAAGCCGCTAGGCTAGCTGCTGCTACTGGAAATGCCGGAGGATCCGGAGTTAAGAAATGTTCGTACAAGGATTTCAAAAGTGGCGAACCCACCAAGTTTAGAGGGACTGAAGGAGCTACAGCAATGGTGCGATGGTTTGAAAAGTTGGAATCCGTGTTTTTGCTTTGTAACTGTCCGGATGATAGTAAGGTCAAGTTTGCTACGAGTACTTTACTCGATGGAGCATTGTCGTGGTGGAATTCATATGCTCAACCGATTGGAATGGAGAATGCTTTCAAGCTTACTTGGGAGCAATTTAAGGGTTTGGTGACTAAGAAGTTTTGTCCTCGTACGGAAGTCAAAAAGTTGGAGACCGAGTTCTATGAACTAGTAACTATTGGGTACGATATTGACACTTACATTCGGAGATTCCAAGAATTGGCCGCGTTATGCCCGTCCATGGTTTCTGATAATGAGAAGTTGCTAGAGGCTTTCATTGGGGGACTTCCCGAGGTGATTCAAGGAGATGTGACTTCATTTGATCCACAAACAATCGAGGAAGCTATTAGGGTGACTCAAAAGCTCATGGCCCAGGTAGTGAAGAGAGGTAAGTACACCAACACCAACCAAAACAACAACAACCCCAACAACCGCACCAACTACCACAATAACCAAAACAACAACAACAACGACGATAACCAAATCAACAACAACAAAAGAAAATGGGAAAACGACCAAGGAGGATATAACAACAACAACCAAAACCGCAACACTAACCATCAACAACAACAAAATAGAAGGCAAGAAGCGGGAATGGTTTATGTCGCTGCACCAATGAGAGGTAGAGGGTATGCTGGAACACACCCACTGTGTAATCGATGTAATTTTCATCACTCGGGTCCTTGCCCTGCCAAGTGCCACAAATGCCAAACACCGGGACATCTAGCCAGGGATTGTAAAGGTAAAGCCGTAGTCACATGCTTCGGATGTGGGGAGCAAGGACACTATAGAAATCAATGTCCTCAAAACCAAGGTCAACCAGTTGAAGATGCTCATGGGAATGCATACATGTTAGGAGGAGGAGAAGCTCGTCATGGTCACAACAACGCGGAAGACTGAAGAAGTTTGGAAACTAACAGTCTTAATTTTCCTTATGTACTACGTTGTACCAAGTTTATGTCTTTCATCGTATCCGAAACTTTATAACTTAAAGATGTACTACTTTTGATAAACCACTCATTGTAATATATTCTCATCTATCGTACTTTATTTCCTTTCGATTCGATAACATTTACGAGAATTTTAATTCCTTTTTACTTTAACTATCATTTTAACGACACAGATTAAATCCTTGTAAGCATCGAGAGTTATAACAACTAAACCGAACGTCACATCATCGTTCCTTAATTATACATAGCCTAGCTAACTATGTTTAATTCTGGAGGGATCATGTTATGTTGGGAGCAGTTAATTATAAATCTTAGTGCAAGCAAAATCTTCACATATTTCAAAGTCGAAGTGTTACTTATGAGAGATTCATCCGATATTTTCTTTGCTACGATGTTTTCTACGCTCTTAATCATCGATAACCGTAACGACACTTCTTCATGTTTTCTTTCCTCGATATTCATCATAAACTCAATAATTCGATAGACTAGCACGAACTGAATTCAGGGACTGAATTCCTTTTTGGATGGGCGAATGTGACAACCCGTACTTTCAGGTCATTTCTCGACACAATTTATACCTCGTTATTTCAACATTTATCGTAAACTTGGTTTACTTGTTTCAAATTCGCGTAACCTTAAAGGTTTAGCGGCGAATTCATGATCATAACATCACGTACATTTCATATGGACTAAGATTAGTCTACATTTCATTGACATCATTTGCATCATATTAGTTCATTCATGACATTTCATTTCACATTTATCGCGTAATTTTTATACTAAATAAACGTTATCGCGTGAGTTATTATTTTTAACATTTAATCCGTTACTTTCAAAAATGATCCCGGTATATTTTTAAACTCACATTTAGTTTATAAAAACTATATTTTTAGTTTACCTAGTGTTTTGAATTTATTTCGTATACAAGTCGTTAAAATTTAAATTATTACGACACTTTTCTTAAAAAAACTACTCGATAATTTTTATATCACTCAAATTTCACAAGGAATGTATTTTTACAATTTTTATTATCTCATTACAATCTATTTTGACCTATCAAAAACTTACTTGTACCAAAAAGTTACAATTATCTACACTTTACTTACCTTTTCTTACAAATTACACAAAATTTACACAATATACATTATATTTGAGAAAGAGAAAAAAAAAATATATGTTGAGATATTCATTCCCCAAAAATCCGGCCCCTATGGGATTGGCAATTAATAGATGTTGAAAAATTTTCTTGATATGTTAAACTTACACTCCATCTCAAGTATTCACTTCATACTTTCTCACAATTTCAAAGTCAATAAAAATTTTCTTCTCTCTTTGGTTCTCTTCTCCAACCGGCCATCTAGAGGTTCTCCAAGGGATCACCATTTTTTTTATCAAGCTCAAGTTATTAACAATCTAGATAATACTCTTTATAAGGTTTTGAAATAAAAACCAAGAGTGTTTAGGTTTAACCTTGTTCCTTGCACCTCATCATATTCACTTGTAAGCATGTTTCTATCATTTTTCATGTTTCCTTTTCATTTCATATATATCTTTTCATTTTTGGAGCAACATGCAAGACATATGTGATTTATACCATTTTTACTTGATTTTTGGAGTTTTATATATATATTGTCATCCTATAATTATTCCCTTGGTATTCATTGGTCTTGATGGTGATTAGGAACCCATGACACCTTAAGAAGGTGTATGGTAGGATTAGATTAGCTTTGGAGTTGATTTGAAGGGATTAGAATAGGTTTTGTCCGAGAAAAACTATTTTCAATACGTATAAAATAGGTTCTGTTTTTGTTTCAATTTTCTGGAAAAACCGACAGTAGGCACGACTTTTTGGCCTTGATATTTAGAAAATATACTTTAAAACGAATCCGTGGCCGCTTGAACGGATAAAAACGGAGTTATAACGAAGAAGTTATGAATTTTTAAAGTTTGGCGACGAAATATATTATTTTCTGAAATTTCAGCAACATGTTTTTACTCTATTCGGGTCAAAAACGAGCCTTAAGCTTCACAAATTATTTCGACTTATCAAAAATATATTAGTATACTTTGATACGAAGCTAAGGACGTATTATACGTAGAAAACGGATTTGAAACGACAAAGATATGCACGTTTTTATAAAATTGCCGTAACTATTATTTTCTGAAAAACTATATTATTTCTACGATACAAGTGTTACGGTAGCTGTAACGACCATGTTTGAGGCTGTTTTTAACCATGATGTGGAACTTTTTGGAACGAAATGTCTTTTAGTAAAATTAAGATCACCGGGCATATTTTTCAAAACGACAAGCCGTTTGTATAGCGGAGTTGTAATAAGTTAATTACGGATGTTTAAACTTGGCCGAAACTCACTTTTTACATAACAATTAGCAAAAATCACCATCTTTAACCCTTATTATCTTTATGTTCGAGACCTTTTTGACGAAAACTCCTGAACTGAAACTTCTAGATTTCGATACAAACTTTCCAAAACCGTCGAGTTCGTTTTCTAACGATCGACGTACACCATTTTACGACTAGTTTTCCAAAGCCATTTTTGTTAATTTCATGAAAATTCCGACGACATTGTTTTACGACGAAAAGTGATAATTTCACCATAAATCATTATAAAACCATTGTAGGATGACATTTTGACGTAAATACTTGAAAAGTGATTTTTGAATGGTCAAGACGTCAAAAGAGTATTTTTCGACGATAAGTAATATTTTTCAAAACTCGCAAATGGTATAAATAACATACGAAATGCATGCATAACATTACATTGCAACTCATTACATATCATATCATTCGTAATAGGTCCAGATTGAAACATCACGCTATACCTCAGTGTACTCACTCTTGTCATCACACCAGTCTACCAAGTGAGTTCATAGCCCCACTTTTACTCTTTTAACTGTTTTACAAACTCTTGGGGGAGATACATGCTACATTTTTAATCGAACACAAATGCTTTGAACTGTATGCTATATCCGAATGTTTTATTGTCACTAAGTATTTGCCATGTTCGAAGTCCCTACATCATGAACCATTAGTCACTTGCGAGTGAGCGCGAGTATAGTGAATAGGCCTATTGGAATTAACACTCCCGCTCCTATTGACCCATTTAGGGGAAATCGAGCGCACTATATTTGAATCATTAAGGTAAATTGGCAAATTACCTATTAGGGCGGCGATGAAACGATGATTACCAATTTTTATTGGTGCGATGTTTACGCTTTGGTGTCATGAACTTAGTGAAATAAATACGATTTTGTTTTTAACGATGAGTGTGAAACCATTTAACTCACACTACGATTATTGTGTTCAAACGAATTACTTAAACCTATGGATTTCACTCAACCTTTGTGTTGACCTTTTTAGCATGTTTATTCTCAGGTATCTAAGGCATTATCATCATGGCATGGTTAAGGAACCACCTTTTGAGTCGCGGCGTCGACTTACATCATTGTACATTGTGGCACTTTCTTTTAAAACCATCGTTTGGACTTGTAATATATTTATATTTCCGCAAACTTTGTAAAGTTTTGGGACCTATGTTGTAACTCTGATTATTTTATTAAATCAAACGATGTATTTTCCAAACGACACTTTAGGTCGTTCAATATAACTGTGATTGTGATGCTATGACAGTCAATCCCCAGGAATTCCATTCCGCTGCAAAACAGGTAATTTGGGGGTGTGACATGAGACCAATGCATCGACGTGGTTTAAGCTCCAACGACAAGTAACAAGCTCATATGGATATATAACGGTACAATTAGGCCACTTAAGAACCTTTAATACTACATACTAAGATTTGGGAGACCACATCCAATGGAAATGAAATTCTTTCTTAGTAACTCGTGTTATGTATATACTCAAAGCAACGATTCAAAGACGATACCTTTAAGAATATATTTAGGTAGCTAAAGATTATTATGTTTATTCTATTATTAGCATTGTGTGTTCGTATGTAAGCGGTCTATTTACAACAATCTCATAAGTCATATGTTACATGGTTGGGTTCATTCCTACGATGTATTTGGTCTATATTTTTATGTATGTTCATGTAATATTGACTTTTTCCTTATTGACCAAAATTCCCAACCGTTGATGAACAAAACGACCAAAATTTGCCTATAGAAAGAATCATGAATATTCAATGTTCTAACTTGTTTAAACTAGAAGAAATTGCCTGAATGTTTGGATCTTCATTAGATCATTAATACACAAAGTTATATCATATATTCACTTAGAAAAATGATTGATATACTCAAAAGTGTGACTAAGTTTTTGTCTAAATCGACATAACAGTAATTTATTATTTGCGAAAGATTCTAAAAGCATTAGGTATGGTAGCATCCTTCGGCGTCATTTCCTATGGGGCCAACCCAACGACGCTGCCAAGTCGTCGGTGTGAGTAAATTGGTGTATCATCAATTATAAAAACAACCCATTTTTTTACTTATTTTTTTTTTTTTGTTATATTTGTGTTTTGTTTATGTGTTTAATTTGTTTGTGTGAAGCGTGTGTGTTTTGCGGGTGAATCCCAGAAAAAGAAGAAGAATGTGAGAATGTGGTAATTTATTTATTTATTTATGTTGAATGTTGTAAAGGACATGGGATCCGCATGCAACCAAAGGTGAGAGTGCGTCAATTTGTATTTGTTTTTGTTTTGCGTTTTGTTATTTATACTTTTTTATGTAATTTGTATATTTTTATTTTTATTTTGTTTGCAAAGGTAAATTTATATTAACTTTCTAATATTGTACATCATAAAGATTTTGTATAATTTTATTGAATGAATGAAAAATTAGTTTGTTTGAAAAAATAGAAGAGAAAATAAAATAGTGGGTCTCAAAATGGCTTGAGTGATTAATAAAGGGGTATTTTAGTATATGAATGTGAAAACAAAAATGCTGAAGTGACGAAACGACTCGAGTCATCACACTTAATGCTCAAACATATAAATATAGATATACAAGTAAACATACCAACTAGATATGTCAATCAATGTTAATCCCCTAAAACTATATACAATTTTTTTTTTTTTTTTTTTTTTTTTTGTAAATTCTAATATCCATGTATGATCTACAATGTTCAATGTATGTAGCATATTATTGCCGCAAATAATTATTATTTTCCATCATATATTGACACTAACTAAAAGATAACAAATCTTAGAAATAAGAAACACAACATGTTCTTTCAACAAATACATGTGATAAAAGAAAAGTGTTTGACCATATCTATGAATTTGATGGTTACTTTACAAAATAATTAGACCTTGACATAAATCTTTCACGAATATGCTTTAGAATGATTGCGTGGGTAAAGTATTAGAAAACTCAAAACGTGTAAATATTAGTCACATATCAACTACTTTTGTGTCCATTATCATGCTTATATTTTTATTTTTATTTTTATTTTATTTGTTAATAAAGCTACTTAAGATTTTTCAAAAGTAGCCAATTTGACGGCAATTCTTAAAAAACAGAGATAAGTCAGCAAAGGTGTCGGTATACACGCTTCCCAGGTTCACCACCTTTGTGAATTTTGGGTTTCCTGTTCATTTTCCTATAATATTATTGACTTGCAAAGTTAGTCCCTTAACTTGTATGGCTCGGAATGTTTGGCATAAAATGTCTTGTACAAGTGCCTAAATGAACTTGTCGCTTGTCGGGTCGGATAACTCGTCAAAAAAGGATTCCGATCTAGACAAGTGCGGGCCTAAATGGGCTAGTTACGAGCACGGGTCAAAACAGGTTTTGATCAACCGGGTCTCAGGTGAAAACAATTGTTTTAACACCAATACTTCTACAATGCAAATAAAACTCCACATGTTTAAGAAAAAAAAAAAAAAAAAAAAGGTTGAGTACAATCTGAAAGATTGTGAGGGTTCTAATTTTTAAATGGTTCGCCCTATATATATTAAATATCAATGTTGCAAAAAAGGCTTATACATCTTTGTAATCGACGATTACAAGGCAACCAACCTTCTACCTTGTTGATCTTTTTGAAATATAGAAAAAATGGGTTTGGTTAAAGTTGGCCACCATTTGGTCAAAAATCAAACTAATCGGTAAAAAATTAGACTAATCGGTCAAATCGTCTCAATCAATTAACTTAGGTCAACATCAAAAAAATATTAACATTAGGCCTTCGGTTTAATTTGAGGATAAGTTTTTTCATTTTTAACGCACAATGGATCACATACTCAAAAGTCAAAATTGAAGCTTTTTATTGAGGTTTGAGAACATGGTAGCTTGAAATCATTTAAGTCATTTACTTTGGTTGAAGTAATATGTTTATATTTAAACTTCTAAGTAAGTGAATTGCTATATTTTATTATTTATGTTTGAACTTTGAGTTACGTGAACTTTGAGCCATTTGAACTTTAACATACTTGAAGTATTAGTTCATGTCATACAAATGATTTCGAAATTTGCATATAACTTATTTTGATCCGATTAATCATCAATTAATCCCATCTAAGACTCTAGGCCAACCATTACCTATAAAAAGATCGATCGTCCGACTAGCGAACATCGATTTTTATAACCTCCTTAAGTATTCAATAAACTAGTTATATAACAAACATTTATTCATTTTGACACATATTTAACTAACAAGTCTAAAATTTACCATCTTTTTCATATATATATTTTTAAGTATTTGACTTCCTTTTTAACAGGTTTTGGGTGAAAGGTTAATAGCACACAAGTGACACAACCAAGTGATTAACCATCCTCGTAATTTGATGGTTGGGCCATGTGTTTATTGTGATAACATTCAAGTTAGGCTAAAAGTAGTGGTTACACTCTCTCATTTTTTACATTAGTATTATATCAAATTTTCCTCTTCTTTCAGAGCTTTTCACCTTTTATTCGTAATGGTCACACCACTCTTCATCTTTCTTTAAAATAACGCACTTTAACAAACATACCATGCACACACTCACAAACCAAATATTTAATGATTAAACACACCCACTTAGCACAAATGCCAAGAGGTGAGTTGCTCACCTTTTGTCCCTTTTTTCTCTCATAGTCACGCAGGAGTGATTGTTTCTGTAGTGAATTTCGTGCATGAGGTAGCAGTCCTCCACTACTTTCGGTCTTATATCATGTAAAAGTATGTTGATATGATAAGAAAGTGTAATATCTAGCAAAATTGGTTGAAAGGCCTCGAAATATGATTAGTTTTGTGCTAAACTAATGTGTCAGTAGTTTATTGGTTTCAGAAGAAGTGTATCATTTTGTTATCATTAACAGAATATTGTCACATAGGTTACATACAATTAGGCATGTCAATCATTTCTCATATTTACCTGACTCTTTAACCTTTTGATAAACGACTTTGTTTCATTCATATAAAGAACATTGATTTTAAAAACAACATGAAAAACAACATGAGTCGACATAAGTAAAGCGAAAACAATCAAACCATACCAAGATCCCAAGTTTTCTTGGATCTTGGACCGAGAAGCGGGTTCAAGCTTAAATGGTTTTGATTTGCTCTCAACTCTGTTTATTTATACTGTAATAGTATAGATTGAGTGTGCACATTTCTAAATATTGCATCAGCAATCCTTTAAATACGACAACACAACCACTTAAATGTTAGACTATTTGTAGCGGTGTGGTTGTCTATCACGTCAGTGTCATATCAACATCTACTCCCACCACCAAACCCGTAGTGGCTACCACCTCCATTACATTTACATATACGCAATTAAACACACATATACTCACACACACGATGTTTATTTTCATTTCTCGCGACCACCGAATCTCCTCAATTTTCTTCGACCGCGCGTGTTCTTTAACCCACGCGTGGATTATGTTAATACACCTAATCTTACACTCAAAATAATTTTGTTGTGTACAAATCACTTCGCGCAACAGAAGTACCAAAAGGGTCAAACACAAAACTTAACCAAACCACATGGGCACATTCCAAAAATACAACAAACATATAACTTGTTCCATCAATGCAAGAAAATCAAATAAACAAAGAAAGACACTTTTGCACACCAAACCAGAATCTTCCCTTTTCTTTTCTTTTTTTTATTTTTTGTTTATTTCCAGAAACCCAATTTATTTGGAAATAACAATAATAAAAAAAAGAAAGTCTTTTTAGACCAAAAAAGGAATTAAGATCAAAAGTTTTGATTATTTATAAAATCCCATATATAAATAATCAAAAGTTTTGATTTTGATTAGTACCCATAAACCCATAATTGATTCTTGGTGAATAAAATCATAAAAAAGTGTTCTTTTTGGTGCAAGAAAGTGTGATCCGTTAATTTGGTTGTAATGCATTGGTTTTCTTGATTGTTTCAGGTTTGTTTTTTTGTTTTCTGTTTTATATGATTAATTGTGTTTATGTTTTGGTTTAAATTTATGAAATTTGTTGATTCTTGATATTTAGTGGAAATTTGCAAAAAAAGTTATTAAAAAAATGATTTTGGTTAAAGGGTTTATTGGTTATGAGTTTTGTAATCTTTAATTTGTTTATTAGTAAAAATTAGGGAAAAAGAATATGGCTTTTGATTTGATTTTATAAAATTTGATAATATTGAGATACAAATTTGATGTGTATTTTGTTATAAAGTTGATGTTAATGTTATTGCTCATAGTTATATGTTCTTGAAGTTGAACTTACACAGGCTTTAGAAAATCAGAATGTATTGCCGCAATGTAGGGCCCTTGTTGGTGGCAAGCAATTTGGCGATAAGTTGAATGTATGAACATGTTTAGGTTTATATGGTTTAGTGGTGCAAAATTGTCATAGCATGTGTAAGTGTGTTACATACCAAAGTTTTGTCGTATTTGTGACAGACAAAAATATAAGGGATTAATGTAGTTCGTTGAAGTAAGGTTTTGTGAGAAAGTACAAGTAGGTTAAATTTATGCTGAAAGTAGCGTGTTTAAGATGAAAGTATCAAAATAAGGGATATATGTTTGGGATGAATAAACCAAGGGGTTTGTAAGTGATGAAAAATAAAGGGACCAACAGGGGACGAATATGATGACTTAGGCTGTAGTGTAGAACATGGAGGTAACAAATGGTATAACTAGATTATGATTAATTCTGTGAACTGTGATGTATTGAGTATAAACTTCCGCTGCAGTAAATTAGATGTAATAATAGCATAGGTTAATTGTGATTTTTTCGAGGTGGTTATTATTTTCGATAGAAGCAGGGCATTACAGACTTATGGTATATGACTATATGAGTGTTGGTGAAAATGTATCATGAAATTGTTAAGGGGTGCTATTGTTGACTTGTCAAATGTTGGTTTTCGAACCTTGTTCTTATGAATGTGACATCAATATATTTCTATCTGATCAATTATTTCTACTTCACTTGTAGGTGTTTCATCATTTGAGAATTCTTTTTCTCTGACCGGCCTTCCAAGTTATAAAAGTGAGTCCAGAATAATTTGTGCAAAAAATTTGTTCATTATGGATTTAGGCGAGGGTCAGCCTAAGTTCTTACCAGTAGAATCTTATACCCCTGGTCGATATTTGTACCGTATAAGCTCATTAGTTGATAATAATTCACTCTATCATTCTGGACGTTTTTTTAACCCTGGAAATGTCACTCTTCAAGAAACTTTTAGATGTATATCAAAGTTTACTGGCAGTGTATTGCTATGGTGTGCTAGTGGATCGAGTTTGAATAACAACCATACATTACCCAACTCTTCACGTGATTCTTTCCCTAAAAGAAGTGAACTTTCTGTTCAAGCCAATTATGTTTCTAGTAATAAGCGTGATCTCCCGAGATTTTTTATTGGTTATAGAAGAAAAGCACTCGAGATTCCTGAATTTTTGAACAAGTTCTCGAGATCTGCGATTAAGCAATTGTTTGGAAAGGCCAAGGATCTTCAATTTATTCCTGCAATAGCATTAGCTGGTAATTTAGTACCGCCACTTGGCAATACGTGAGTTTTCTTTTTTTCGCAATGCATTCAGTCATGCTTCTATTTATCATTAACAAACCTCTAATAAATATTTTTAATATTATTGTTTTGTTGGAATCAGATCTAGGAATTTTTTTGCTGTTTCACATGAAAATAACAACGTAGTTGTTGAAAGAAGTATGAATCATAGTCCGTGTGAGGTTGAGCAACGAAGATGTGGTGATATTAAATTTGGAAGTTCTAATTGCTCAGCGAGTGCGGTTGAACCAAGAACCGGTATCGAGTTCCCAACTATATTGGATAACATCTTTGGAGGGGGTAATTCGAATTTTAATACGGAGGTACATTATTGTTCTTTGATTCTTGTTGTTATCTATAAATCTATAATCTTTATTAAATTCTGGGTGACGGGTTATGTTTCAGGTTCTTGTTGGAACTGGATCGAAAACAATGACAATAATTAAAATAAAATCATTAAAGCTCTATGCCTTTGGCTTCTGTAAGTATAGTTAAAAGCTAACTTGAAGTTTAGATAATAGTGTTAGTGTTTCAGCTTATCACTCATATTTCTTAATATTCTCTAGATGTTCACCCTTACGACGTTTGTAACAAGTTGGGTTCAAAGTACGCTTCTCTTTCAGACAATGAAGTGAAGACACATGATAACTTTTTCTCTGATCTTCTCAGGTATGTCGCAATGATTGTCATATCTAGGTGCACCCTGAAGTGCTACCACCTGCGATAATGTTTTATCTTCGTATAAACTAATATTTCACTAGATCATAGAAATTGACAAAATGCCCCATGCTTGAGATGACGGTCTAAAAATCTATTGTGAGTATATGATTTGGTAATTGGAAATTATTTTGTCAATAGCATCCCAATATATTATGATTAGATAAATTGATATATAACATCTTATTGTCTGTGATTTTATTTATATATTTATTTTATCCTTATTATCAATTTTTTTTGTAATGACCCTCATTTTATTAGCCAAAATAGGTCATCACGAGATATAACTGCAGGAACGATCAAACATTTTGTCTTTAATTTGCTTGTAGAAGAATAGTGGACTTTTCTATCTGAACTATAGGGTATACTGGCATGTATGTATATTTCTATTCGACTTCTATTATAATTCAAGTCGTTGATGTGGTGCTGCAGGGAGGACATAAGCATGACCCTTAGGCTTGTGGTGAGCTGCAACGGAATTAAAATCAGTACAGTTAGAGAGTGAGTCCAATTTCCATCACCTGAATAAATGAAAAAGTTCATCTAATTTTTTTTTTTTACTATATATTGCTGACTCTCGTTTTAGGCTATCTGAGAGTCTAAATTTGTAAAGTCAAAATATAGATTTTTCCGCTGATTTGTAATTTTGTTTCCTGCAGTGCTTTTGAGAAATCACTTCAAGCCCGATTGATTAAGGTGAAACATTATGTAATTTTGTTCTTTTACCTCCATATAGTTGACTCCCCTTTAGATTTCAGTAACCATCAGGCCTTTTATTATGTGTTACAGATGAACCCGGACACAGATTATGACTGCCTGAAAAGTTTTGGCTCTCTTTTCAAAGCGGATATTCCATTACGAGCGGTAATAAGTTGTTTATTTATTTAATTATTGTTCTGCAAAACTTGTCTTCATTAGAACGGTTATTAACGCTAGTAGTCTTCAGGGAACGACAATAAAAATTCAGAGAACAGCTGATGGACATCTCGTTACTGAAAGTAAGTGTGGCAATTGTTGATGCTTGACATATATCAACTGTAATAAGTAGAGAAACTATTAACCACATTTTCTGCTCTTCACTTTATTTTTATGCAGTTGAAGGCAATCGGATTGGTGCAGTTCAGAGCAAGGATCTGTGCAGTAAGTCATTTATTCTTACTTTCTTCGTTTATGCATTATGGCTTTCCCTTGCCTACTTTGGCCCATGGACTTGTTCTTTTCTAATGTATATAAATTCTGATAAGGTGGGTTATAAAATTGACCTTTTTCTTGAATACAGGAGCTTTCTTTGACATGTATATTGGAGATGGCCCCGTCTCTGAGGAGACTAAAACCGAGATTGGAGAAAATGTGGTAAATATAATGAGAAGGTGCTGATTTATTCATCCATTTCCAGGATCTAGTGTGTAGTTGTGGCATCAATGTTTACAAGAACAAAGACAAGAAAAAAGATTGCTCATTAAAGTGAAATTGGTAGAAGGTTAGGTCCATAGAGTTCAATGAGTTTGCACAAAATTTGTGTAATCGCGTCCCATTAGCGTGTTGGTTAATCTAAGATATAAGTTATAGGAATATGTAGCTTGTATCTTTAAACTATTGATAAAGTATTTACAAAAAGGAAGATGGTAGTGTTTTCTGGTAATATATGTATGTTATAGCTACGAAAGGCATACCCACTAGTCCACTACTAGTGCAAGTCAGTGTACTTTATTAGTGCAAGCATGTGGTCGACATATCATGGCATAAATATCTTACGCACTCCAGAACTAAACTGGATTTAAGGTAGTTTTTGCAACTTTAGGACATTGACAAACACCACACCAACTTACAAAGAGGTATCCCTCCCCATACATCTCGATGCTAAACGAGTGAATCAACCATCTGAATCTTTTTTGTTTTCGTGTCACAAATCTAAAACAGACATAACCTAATAAGATTAATATTGAGTGAGCCGACGGCTCACATATCAGATATTAAACTGATAAGAACAGATACTACACTTGATCTAAAACATGT
This sequence comes from Chrysanthemum seticuspe, assembly GCA_019973895.1. Classification (NCBI taxonomy): domain Eukaryota; kingdom Viridiplantae; phylum Streptophyta; class Magnoliopsida; order Asterales; family Asteraceae; genus Chrysanthemum; species Chrysanthemum seticuspe. Next base: position 292,090,791 of record BPTQ01000005.1, read on the forward strand.
CACATAACCTTAAACTAGATTGGAGGGGTGCGCGCCAGGCCAAGGCTATAGTGCAACGCCAAGGCGACACGTGAAGAACCCCAGCAGCTGATGGGTCCTTCCCCCATAAAAAATAAGATTAATATCGAGTGAGCCGATGGCTCACATATCATATATTAAACTGATAAGAACAGATACTACACTTGATCTTAGCCAAAAGGCCGAGAAAGGTATGCTTTTTACAATTCTAGGCCTTTGCTTTTATACATAATCCCTCCTTGTTTGTTTATCTCACCCAGGTGATGTGGGATGGATACAAGGGAATGTCTTTGCTTGCACTTTTTCATTCTTTAGACCATTTTAATCACTGTTATAAACTGATTTGCGTTTTGTAATATAACCATGGTCAAACCATATACACGAGGCTTCCCGTTACAATAACGTATATATTTTTGTTAGACGAAACAATCATTCATTTGAAGGCATAGTAAAAGGATATTGTGAGTTATAAACATAATTCTCCTCAACCGTAGATCAAACAAATGCTCTTACAAAATTATGGAGGCATTGAGGAAGTCGTAAGTACCATATAGACACTGTGATCCAATAAACTCAAGTAGGACTAATAAAACAACGAATTATCATTTGCACGCGGGAAAAAGGGCAGGATACTCGACAACTAGGTTCATGCTTGGTGGTTTATCTGTATAGAATACATGTTAAAACAAGGAAGTTGATATGCGTATACTTGTTGGCAAGGCTGCAACTTGCATAAAAAACACAGAAAATGGGAGGAGCCGTTAGAATTCTTGACAAAGAACTAAAGGGTCTTCATCAGCGAGTTTAGATATTGATCTCAAGTTGCAATAATGAAGCACAAAAAAGTTCCACATGCATTGGAATTCGAGCCTTTACAAATTCATGACTTTACCCTGAAGTGGTCAGGTGCGTAGAGATTGTAACCGCCTTCAATATTGTTGATTAAGTACAATTTAAGAAGTTTATGACTTTACCCTGAATTGGTTATGCCAACCTCCTAAAAACCCGGATTGAGTCTGCGTGTTGGTGGGTTCAAATCAGTCTTTCTCTCTAAAAGGTCATATTTATTACCGTGAGTCTCTCATCATTTTGGACCCAACTCAATCTTTTTCATGTGATATTTCTACATATATCTAGTTGACTTCTGATGATTAATATTAGTAATCTTCGGGGAACAACAATGAAATTCTAGAGAACAGCTGATGGACATATTGTTACCGAGAGTGAGTCTCTCATAATTATTCATGCTTGACATCTGTTTACTGTAATGAGTAGATAAAAAATTTGTGCATTGAGTCAGTTATTCTTGTTGACATCGCCTTAGCTTTAAGGATTTTCTTACCTTGCATTTCAGAGAAATGGGTTGATTTGGGCTTTGTTATATCTCAAATGGATCAGATAAAAAGTTTAGCTAAAAGGGCAACGGGTCAAATGGTTTGAAAATCACTCAATTTTTTGTTAATGCTTAAAACCTTGTAACAATGCGTTGAATGATCTAGATTATAACAATTCAGATGTATTGAAAGTTTGACATTTAACTTTGACTTTTCCGTGTATCCAGTGGCTTTCTTTGACATGTGCATTGTAGATGGTCCCGTATGTGACTAATGTAGATTTTGGAGAAAACGTGGTGAATATAATGAAAAGGAGCTGAATTATGCATTCTTTCTAGCATCGGAAATGAACAATCGATTTAGAGTGCGAGTCAGTGTAGTTGTGGCATCTCGTTTTAAAGAAAGAAGACACAAAAAAAGGAGTTTGGCTATTAAACTTTAAGTAGAGATTAAGTCCATAGAGTTCAATGTGTTTGCACACAATATGTGCAATCTCGTCTCAGTAGCGCGTTGCTTGAGCTGTATCTACATTGAAAACATACAACGAATAGGAATATGTAGCTTGTATCATCAAAATATTGGTAGAGTATTTATAAAAAAGACAATGGTGATGTTTTCTGGTACTTTATGTGCAATGGAAAATCAGCTAGAACAATAGATCATTCTACGCCTTAAAACTTGATGCAAATTTACCTTGTTATAAGATTCAAGTCAGTTAGATGAAAATTTAGTATTGGAAAAGGTATTTAGCTTTGTTTTTGTGTCACGAGAAAATCTTTCTAGTTTACAATGATACTTGGGGTAAATTTGTCGAATAGAAAATGTTAAAATGGTCAAGGGAGGATAATGGGTGAGAACTCATTTCACGCCCGAGGGGCCCGTTGGTAAACACGAAGTTTCACACACTAGTGCAACTAACTATAGGTAAAAATCGCAACTCGTTGACTAGTTACAAAAGGGTGGCTTGTATGTGCCACATCCGAAACAAATAAAACCACCCCAATCCGTGGGTCTAATAATGCAATCCCAAAATTATTAGATACATTAATGATGTGCCCTTTGCTTCTCTAACAAAATCAAGAAACATAAGGATGGTATTGTCTTGTGAAAAATCTGAAAAACGGCAGCAACTAGTGAGAACATGCATAGAATAGTTTGGCTGAAAATCTGATAAACTACTCATCAAGTTATGAAAAAGTTGCCATTGGCTTGCAAAATAAATGAAAGATTGTTAATCATTTGTTGTTGGCTGTGTTACAAACATCCAGAGACCTAAAACAAAACTAATATTGCAACAAATTAACTTTAAAACTAAAGATTGGAGGGGTGCGCCGGGCCAAGGCAGTAGTGCAACGCCAAGGCGACACGTGAAGAACCCCAGCAGCAAGCTACTGTGGTGAGTTCTTCCCCCATAAAAAATAAGATTAATATCGAGTGAGCCGATGGCTCACATATCAGATATTAAACTGATAAGAACAGATACTACACTTGATCTTAGCCAAAAGGCCGAGAAAGGTATGCTTATTACAATAGCAGGCTATTGCTTTTATACTCACCCCTCCTTTTTTGTTTATCTCACACAGGCGATGTGGGATTGATTCAGGGGAATTCTAAAAGATTAATTTGCTTGCATTTTTTTGCATTCTTTGGACCCTAGATTATAAACTGATTCGCGTTTTGTAATGACCATGGTGAAACCACATACACGATGCTTCCCGTTACAAGAATTCATATATCATAGTTGGGCAAAATCGATGATAAAATTAAGTTAAATAATGATAACTAAATGCGATGTCTATCACAGTCTCACCAAGGTGTGCGAATCAACTCATGTCGTTTTTGGTAGCAAAAACAATCATTCATTTAAAGATGCAGTAAAAGGATATGGCGGGTTACAAAGATAATTCTCCTCAACCGTATATCAAACAAATCTTCTAATGTGATTATGGAGGCGTTGAGGAAGTCGTATGTACCATGTAGACACTATGATCCAATAAACTCGATTAGGAATGGCAAACAATGGATTCTCAGTTGCGCGTGGGAGTTAGACATGGTAGAACCGTAGATGGAATCACATTCTATGATTAAGTAGCAAGATATTAGTCAACCAAGGGGTTCATGCTTTTGTGCGATACATAGGAAGTTAATATGCTTATCGTTGATTTTGACGAGGCTGAAACTTGCAGCAAAAAACGCAGAAAATGGAAGGAGTCATTAGAATACTGATAAACAATCAAAGGGTATTCATCAACTGGTTTAAATATTGATCCCATGTTGCAATGATGAAACACAAAACATTTCCATAGGCATCGTACTTGGAGCCTTTACGAGTTCATCTTTGTTCTTTTGTGTTATTGTAGTAAGATGTTTAACAATCTTCAACATTGTTGAATACAGTACACTTTAAGAACTTTCTGCCAGATTAACAACAATATAGACATACTATTTTTCCTATTTGATGGATAACAGCACTTCTGGTTATTCTTGTCATCTAAGTTGACCTTTAAAAGCTAAGTCTTGACTCTTTCTTTGTTGATGTATCTATATGTTACAACTGGTTAAGGTATTTTTTGCAACTTTATGAAATTGACAAACACTAACAACATACAAATGGTGGTTCATATTTTTTTTGAACAATAGATCATTCTGAAACCCATTATTACTTCAAATTTGCTTCTTGATATGATGAATTGTACTTTTCTCGTTAAAACTAGGGTAAATTTTTCAATAAAAATGTTTAAATGGCCAAGGGAGGGCAATGGGTGAGCATTTGTTTGACACCTGAGGGCGCCCGTTTGTAAACTCGAAGTTTCACCTGTGGGTGCAGCTATTGGTAAGAAAACAACCCGTTGACCGGTTACAAAAGGGTGGTTTGTATGTTCCATCTGAAACAAATAAAACAGCCCCGATTTGTGGGTTTACTTCTGCAATCCCAAATTTTATTAGTTACACTAATTATCTGCCCTTGCTTCTGTACCAAGATCAATAAAAATGATGTTTAACAGTACCAAAAAAACTAAATTCCTGTTCATCAAACTGTGAAAAAGTTCTCATTGGATTTAGAATTACAATATTCCAAATAGCATATCCAGCCATTAAGCAATTAGTGTTTAAACTATATATTGGAGGGGTGCGCCAGCCTAGGCAGTAGTGCAACGCCAAGACGACACGTGAAGAACCCCAGCAGCAAGCTACTGTGATGGGCTCTTCCCCCATAAAAAATAAGATTAATATCGAGTGAGCCGATGGCTCACATATCAGATATTAAACTGATAAGAACAGATACTACACTTGATCTTAGCCAAAAGGCCGAGAAAGGTATGCTTATTCCAATACCAGGCCTTTGCTTCTATACTCAACCCCTCCTTGTTTGTTTATCTCACTCAGGAGATGTGGGATTGATACAAGGGCATTTCTTAAAATTAATTTGTTTGCACTGTATGCATTATTTGGAGGACACTACAAACTATTTTGAGTTATGTGATAACTATGGTTGAACCAGATACACGACGCTTCCCCTTACGAGAATGCATATTATCGTTCAATGTGTGAGTTCGCATTTAAAGAAAAAATAATGCTTCCCATGACCTACCTCAAACTCATTTGATAAACTACCAAATGTATTTTTGAAAGTAAAATTAATTGTATTATATTATTAAGTTAACAATGAGAGAAATTACTAATGTTGCTGATTCTAATACTGATTACAGTGAATCAACTCATTTTGTTTTGGTAGCCAAAAAAAATCGTTCATCTGTAGATGTAGTAAAAGGACATGGTGACTTACAAAGATAATTCTCCTCAACGGCTCAACTGTAGATCAAACAAACCATCTTGTGGAATTATTGAGGCCTTGAGGAAGTCGTTAGTAACATGATCCAAGAAACTCAAGTAAAACTGTCAAAACAACGACTTCTCATTTGCACGTGGGGAGTTAGACATGGTAGAAGGAATCGCATTCTCTGAAAAGGGGCAGGAAGTTACTCAACAAAGGGGTTCATGCTTAGTGATTTATTTGTGGGATACATGTCAAACACTGAAGTTGATAGCTATCGTTGATGTTGACAAGGCTGAAACTTGCAGCAAAAACACAGAAAATGGAATCATTAGAATAACTAATATGAAATCAAAGGGTATTCATCAAAGGGTTTAGATATTGATCCCATGTTCCAATGATTAAGCTTGAATTGGAGGCTTTACGAGCTCATGTTTTTTCTTTAGTGTATATGTAGTAAGATGCGTAGAGGTTGTAACCATTATAAACATTGTTGAATACAGTACCGTGTTAGTACTTTTTGCCAAATTAACAACAGTATCAACATATTATTTTCCCAATTAAATTGTTGACAACACTTCTGATTATTCTTGTCATCTAATTTGACCCTTAAAAGTCAAATCTTGACTCTTTCTTTGTTATAAATTTGACAATTTCATGTATACAGGAGATTTCTTTGACATGTACATCGGAGATTGTCCCCTTTCATGTATAAGGTGTTGAGTTATGCATTCTTTCTAGCATCGTAAATGAACAATCGATTCAGATAGTTATGTCATCATATTTTCAAGAACAAAGACATGAAAAAGAGATTGATTATCGACCTTTAAGTAGAGGTTAAGTCCTTACAGTTCCACGAGTTGCACAAAATATGTGTAACCTCGTCTCATTAGCATGTTGGTCGAGCTGTATAAACTTTGAAATGCACAAGTAATAGGAATATGAAGCTTGTATGATTCAACTATTGGTAGAGTATTTATAGAAAAGACGATGGTAATGTTTTCTGTAAGATATGTATGTCATAGTTACTAAAGGCTTATCCACTTCTAGCGCAAACATACATTTATGTATGTGCTCTGCATATCATGGCATGGATTTCTTAGTTCTTGAATACTCCATAACTGCATTAAGCAACACAAACAACTAAACTGAAATTATGAATGGTGGTTCTTAAACTTAAAGAAATGATTGAAAAGAGAAGTGCAAAGGAATCTGTAAGAACAATATATCATTCTGAAACCAAAACTTTACTTCAAAGTTTTTTGCTTGAAAGATAAAACTTACAGTGAAATGGCTTCAAGGAAAAAAGTACTTACCTCTTGCAAGATTCAAGTTAGTTAGATGCAAACTTTGAAGACGCTAATCTCGCCATTGCTTCAACCTCGAAGGACCAGACTTGCTCAAAAGAAACCCTACAACCGAATAGCGGTTGAGAGCGGTTACTAGCAGTTATTTAACCGCCAAAAACGGTTATGATAGGTAGTTAAGGGGCAGTTACAAACGGTTACAAATCTTAACCGACACATTGTTTACTCGTACCCCTTCGTTTAGTATTTATAGGACATGTAATGAATCATTTACAAGTTAGACGATTTAGTTATTCAAAGATCCTATTATTGTTGTTTGCATATTTCATAATCGACTCAACCATTCATACGTAGGGACCAACATTTGGCATCAAGAGCCTGCCTACATCTCGTTACACCATCATTCTCATCACCAGATTCTTGTTTTAACGAGGCAATATCCAATACCAGAACCTTGTTTTAACGAGATACAATCAAAACCCAGAAACCCGTTAACGAGATACATTCCAGAAAAACCCAACGTTGAAGAAGAGAACCAAGACAGAAAACAAGCACTGTTTGGTTCAGGAAGAAGAAAGAAACAGAAACTTTGTTTCTGGAAAAAGAAGAGTACTCGCTGAATTTTGTTTCAGGAGAAGAGAAAACGTTTTTCAGAAGGAAACGTTGTTACTTGAATAACTAGGACATAAGACAAGTCGTATACAACTCGTCTTTGTGTCGAAATTGCAAACGGAGAGGACACCCATTCCAGTGTGGTGTCGTTTTTTTTCTGTTGTAAAGCACTAATACGCAGCAACAAGAGAAAAAAGAAGGAGTTACGTAACCAGAAGAAAAAGAAAGACGCGTTAGAAGATACCTTGTATAGTAGACGGCATATACAAGAAGAGAAAAAGGCGTTGCTTGAAGAGAAGAATAGACCGGTTAAGAAGAAAACAATCAAAGATTGTTTTTGGAAGATAGACGTTAGCAACACAAGATATTGAACAAGAAACGCAACCTGATCAATTGTGTTTTGTTGTTAGAAAGAATACCGAAAGGTATTTCTTTGGTGAAGCATACACGGTGTGGAACAAAAGAAAAGAAAGTGTTGAGGAACGCGAAAGGCAACGTAGGACATTACCATTTGTTGGTAAAGAAGAAGGAACAAGTAAATCAACTTGTTTTTTGTTGAAAATACCGAAAGGTATTTTGGAAGAAATTGTGTTCGGAAAATAGCCAAGACCAAGAGTTCGAAGGCAAATCATTTTACATCGATACACAAGAAAGGAGAAAGACAACGTGGGGAAAGAAAGAACGTAGTTGGTATCATACTCAAGTACCGACAAGTGGGAATACGTCTGTGTTTAATACACAACAACGAGGTCACAAAATTCAAACTTTGGATTTCTCTTATACTTTAAATAGTATAGTTCGTTATTTACATTACTAGGAAATCCCGAGAACTATATTTGATCCCGTATTATTAGATTCCCGGAAACTATTTCTGTTCCCGTAGTATTAAGTATATATCATACTTAGTTAGAAGCCCATAGAAAGTGAAGATCATAAACACCATCAATATGCCTGGTGACGATGCAAGTGGCAGTAACACTGCACCAAAACCCGTAACCCCTATGACACAGTATCAATGCCCAAAACTCAAAGCCACAAACTATACAGTTTGGACTATACAAATTAAGGTGATACTAGAAGCACAAGGCTTATGGGAAGCAATAGAACCTAAGGCTGATACACAAGTAGATGCTAAAAAGGATAAGGCAACAACTGCCTTCCTATATCAAGCATTGACCGAAGATGTGATCTTACAAGTAGCAAGTTGCGAAACAGCAAAAGATTTATGGGATTCATTAAGAAAGAGACACGTTGGGGAAGAGAAAGTGCAACAAGCACGGTTACAATCATTGATGATTGGATTTCAGACCCTTCAAATGAAGGAGGATGAAACGGTGGATGCATTTACAGCCAAACTGAACGGCTATGCCACAAAGGCAAAAGAATTAGGAAAACCTTTGGATGAATCACTTTAGTTCGAAAACTATTAGACTCCACACCCGATAGATTCATTCATATAGTAGCATCCATAGAACAGACGAGTGATCTCGATGACATAACGTTAGATGAGATCGCAGGAAAACTTAAGGCATTCGAGGAGAGAATAAAACTCCTAAAGGGAGGACAATTAGAAAGCCAAGATAACCTATTATTCACACAAGGTGAACAGTCTAGAAATAAGAAACGATTTACCAAATATAAGGGTAGATCAAACAATTCACGAGGTAATTGGCAGAATAAGGGAAAAAGAGATAACTCGAATGGAGGAAACTCACCTCACAATAAGAATAAAGGTGAGTGGGATAGAAAGAATTTGAAATGTTACAATTGCGGGAAACCCGGACATTTCATAAGAAATTGTAAAAGTCCACCAACAACTCAGGAACAATCAAACCTTATCTTAGAAGACGATGAACCATCATTATTAATGGCGATACAAGAAACTGAAGAAGTCTTGTTAAATGAAGAACAAGTACACCCCCGAAAATATGCTACATCAGATGCTAGCATATGGTATTTAGATAATGGTGCAAGTAATCATATGACGGGCACCAAAGGCCATTTTAAAGATATTGACGAGAGCATCACTGGACGCGTTCGTTTTGGAGATGGATCGTATGTAGAGATAAAGGGTAGAGGTTCAATATTATTAGGATGTAGAAACTTACAACAGAAAATGATTTCGGATGTTTACTACATACCAAACCTCAAGAGCAACATACTTAGTCTAGGACAACTTACAGAAATAGGTTGCAAGATCATCATGGATGGAAATTTACTAACTTTGTATGATAAGAATAAGAAGTTGTTGATGAAAGTAGAACGATCTAAGAATCGACTTTACAGTATTAGATTACATATAGTAGCACCTATATGTCTCTTAGCAAACGTAGACGACCAAGCATGGTTATGGCATGCTAGATTAGGTCACCTGAACTTTGATGCGATAGATAAGATGACGAGAAAAGGCTTAGTAAACGGAATACCCAGAATAAACCATGCAGGACAAATCTGTGATGCATGTTTATTAGGAAAACACATCAGAACACCTTTTCCAAACCAAGCTAAATTCAGATCAAACAACCCATTGGACTTAGTATATGGAGATCTTTGTGGTCCCATAAGTCCAGCAACACACTCTGGAAAGAAGCTCATCTTCTTATTAGTAGATGACTGTACACGTTTTATGTGGGCTTACTTTCTAAACTCGAAAGATCAAGCATTCAGCACATTCAAGGAATTTAGGCAGCATGTTGAATCAAAGTTGAAGTTGAAAATTAAGATGCTAAGAACGGATAGAGGAGGTGAATTTACATCACATGAATTCACCAAATACTGTAAGGAGAATGGAATAGAGAGACAATTGACAGCACCATACTCACCGCAACAGAATGGTGTAGTAGAGAGGAGAAATAGAACAGTATTATCGACTACTAGGAGTATGATGAAAGCGATGAAGTTACCCTTAACTTATTGGGCGGAAGCAGTCAGGCATGCCATTTACATACTCAACAGGGTACCTACGAAAGCCCTGATAGATAAAACACCATATGAAGCCCTCTACAAAAGAAAACCAAACTTAGAATACCTAAGAATATTCGGATGCACAGCTTATGCTAAGGTAACTATACCTCACTTGAAGAAGCTAGATGATAGAAGCATTCCAATGATTTACTTAGGAGTTGAAGAAGGATCTAAAGCATGTAGGCTATATGATCCAGTAGGAAAGAAAAAACATGTTAGTAGGGATGTGAAGTTTATGGAAAAGAAACCGTGGAATTGGAACAACAATGAGGAGGATACAGACACAGATGATACGTTTTGGACTAGCTTTATGGTAGATGGAGTTGACTATGATAATCCTACACCAGTCAACTTAGAAAACACAAATAACACGTATCAAGAACAAGAACCTATACCAGATCCACCCTCACCAATCACACCACCATCATACACTTACAACCCTAACTCAGAAGATGAAGAAAGAGCTACTATAAGTTCGTTCGAAAGCTCAGAACAGAGATATGATCATAGACCTATACAAGGTTTAAAAGATATTACGGAAATTTACCAAACTGCACGTGAAGTAGAAGCACCTAGCTTATTTTTCACAGAAGAAGAACCCCGTAATTACAAGGAAGCATCAAAAGATGAAAAATGGATTGAGGCCATGCAAATTGAATTAGATTCAATTAACAAAAACAACACATGGACCCTCACCACATTGCCCGAAAATCAGAAGGCAATAGGACTCAAGTGGGTTTATAAAACCAAGAGAGATGCACAAGGAAGGATCATAAAGTATAAAGCAAGATTAGTAGCAAAAGGTTATGTACAAGAACAAGGAATAGACTTCGATGAAGTGTTTGCACCAGTTGCTAGGATAGAGACAGTTCGATTGATATTAGCACTAGCAGCGTATCATGGATGGCAAGTACACCACTTAGATGTAAAATCAGCATTTTTACATGGAGAATTGAAGGAAGAAGTCTATGTTACACAACCTGAAGGTTTCATTCAACAAGGAAACCTTGGAAAAGTCTACAAGCTAACTAAAGCTTTGTATGGCTTAAGACAAGCACCTAGAGCTTGGAACGTGAAGCTTGACCAGACCTTAAAGTCTTTAGACTTTAAGAAATGTAATCTCGAACAAGCAATCTACACAAAGAGAAGCAAGACTTCTACACTTATCGTTGGAGTATATGTAGATGATTTAATAATCACGGGCACTCCAAAGAAGGAAGTAGATTTGTTCAAGTCCCAGATGGAAGACAAATTCGAAATGAGCGACTTAGGTTTGCTAGCATATTACCTTGGGATAGAAGTTACACAGACAGGAGGAGAAATTACGATCAAGCAAACAGGATACATTAACAAGATCTTAAAAGAGACAAGCATGACGGATAGTAATGATACGAAGACACCTATGGAACCCGACACTAAGTTGGTCAAGGCGGAAGATGGAGAACCAGTTGACGCAACTTATTACCGAAGCCTAATTGGAAGTCTCAGATATTTACTACATACAAGACCAGATCTTAGTTACCCAGTCGGACTACTCAGCAGATTTATGCAAGACCCGAAGGATCATCACCTGAAGGCAGTGAAACAAGTAATCCGATACATCAAAGGCACGAAAGACCATGGAATAATATACAAGAAAGAAGAAGGCTACAAGATTACAGGATACAGCGACAGTAGTTATGGAATCAATACAGATCAAGGAAAAGGCACTACTGGCATAGTATTTTACTTTGGAGAGTCACCCATTACTTGGTGTACTCAGAAACAACCAACAGTAGCACTCTCATCATGTGAATCAGAATTCATGGCAGCTACAGCAGCAGCATGTCAAGCCTTATGGCTAAAACGATTACTCAGTGAATTAACTGGATTAGAAGAAAAGAAGATAACGCTTAGAGTTGACAATATATCAGCTATACAACTCGTAAAGAACCCAGTTTTTCATGGAAGGAGCAAGCACATAGACATTCGCTATCACTTCATTCGTGAATGTGTAGAGAATGGTCATATCAAAGTGGAACACGTAAGTGGAGAACTACAAAGAGCAGACATCTTAACAAAAGCATTACCAAGACTCAAGTTCGTGACTATGCGACAAATGCTCGGAGTTCAAGACTTAGGACGAAGCAACGATCAAGATTAAGGAGGAGATTGAAGACGCTAATCTCGCCATTGCTTCAACCTCGAAGGACCAGACTTGCTCAAAAGAAACCCTACAACCGAATAGCGGTTGAGAGCGGTTACTAGCAGTTATTTAACCGCCAAAAACGGTTATGATAGGTAGTTAAGGGGCAGTTACAAACGGTTACAAATCTTAACAGACACATTGTTTACTCGTACCCCTTCGTTTAGTATTTATAGGACATGTAATGAATCATTTACAAGTTAGACGATGTAGTTATTCAAAGATCCTATTATTGTTGTTTGCATATTTCATAATCGACTCAACCATTCATACGTAGGGACCAACAAACTTAGTATAGGCCAGGTATATTTGTTTTGTTTTCGTCTAACGAGAAAGGAATATCATGGCATGGATATGGTGAGTTATTAACATAATTCTCCTCAACCGTAGATCAAACAATTGCTCTTACGGAATTATGGAAGCATTGAGGATGTCGTAAGTACCATATAGACACTATGTGATCCAATAAACTCAAGTAGGACTAATAAAACAATGACTTATCTTTGCACGTGGGAAAAGGGGCAGGATACTCAACAACTAGGTTCATGCTTTGTGGTTTATTTGTATAGAATACATGTCAGAACAAAGTTAACATGGGTATACTTGTTGTTGGCAAGGCTGAAACTTGCATAAAAAACACAGAAAATGGAAGGAGCTGTTAGACTTATTGACAAAGAATTAAAGGGTCTTCATCAGCGACTTTAGAAATTGATCTCAAGTTGCAATAATGAAGCACAAAAAGTTCCACATGCATTGGAATTCGAGCCTTTACAAATTCATGACTTTACCCTGAAGTGGTCAGATGTGTAGAGATTGTAACCGCCTTCAATATTGTTGATTACGTACAACTTAAGAAGTTTATGACTTTACCTTGAAGTGGCCATGCCAACCTCCTAAAAACCCGGTTTGAGTCGGCGTGTTGGTGGGTTCAAATCAGTCTTTCTCTCTAAAAGGTCATATTTATTACCGTGAGTCTCTCGTCATTTTGGACCCAACTCAATCTTTTTCATGTGATATTTCTACATATATCTAGTTGACTTCTGATGATTAATATTAGTAATCTTCGGAGAACAACAATGAAATTATAGAGAACAGCTGATGGACATATTGTTACCGAGAGTGAGTCTCTCATAATTATTCATGCTTGACATCTGTTTACTGTAATGAGTAGATAAAAGATTTGTGCAGTAAGTCAGTTATGCTTGTTTACATCATTTTAGCATTAAGGAATAACCTTGCATTTCGGAGAAATGGGTTGATTTGGGCTTTGTTATATCTCAACCGGATCAGATAAAAAGTTTAGCTAAAAGGGCAACGGGTCAAATGGGTTGAAAATCACTCAATTTACTCTTAATGCTCAAAACCTTGTAAAATTGTGTTGAATGATTTAGATTATAACATTCAAATGTATTGAAAGTTTGACATTTAACTTTGACTTTTCAGTGTATCCAGTGGCTTTCTTTGACATGTACATTGGAGATGGTTCCGTATGTGACTAATATAGATTTTGGAGAAAATGTGGTGAATATAATGAGAAGGTGCTGAATTATGCATCCTTTTTAGCATCGTAAATAAACAATCGATTTAGAATACGAGTCAGTGTAGTTGTGGCATCAGGTTTTAAAGAAAGAAGACACAAAAAAAGGAGATTGGCTATTGAATTTTAAGTAGAGGTTAAGTCCTTAGAGTTCAATGCGTTTGCACACAATATGTGCAATCTCGTCTCCTTAGAGGTTAAGTCCTTTGAGCTGTATTTATAAAAAAGACAATGGTAGTTTCTTCAACTTTATGACATTAACGAACACACGACTAAACTGAATAACAAATGCCGGAGGTGGGTACTTATAACTGAAAAAAAGATGTGCAATGGAAGCTTTGCATGAACAATAGATCATTCTGCACCCAAAAATTAGATGCAAATTTACCTTTTTATAAGATTCAAGTCAGTTAGATGCAAATATAGTATTGGAAAAGGCATTTTGTTTTGTTTTCGAGTCACGAGAAAAGCTTTCTAGTTTACAAATGTACTTGCGGTAAATTTGTCGAATAGGAAATGTTAAAATGGCCGAGGATAATGGGTGAGAACTCATTTGACGCCCGATGGCTGGCCTGTTGGTAAACACGAAGTTTCACCCACTTGTGCAACCATTGGTAAAAAGCCCAACTGGTTGACTAATTAATATTTACAAATGGGTGGCTTTTATGTGCCATCCGAAACAAATAAAACCGCCCCAATCCGTGGGTCTAATAATGCAATTCCAAAATTATTATATACATTAACGATGTGCCCGTTGCTTTTCTAACAAAATCAAGAAACATAAGGATTGTTTTGGTCTTTGTGAAAAATCTGAAGAGTTGTTTAACAGCAACTACAGAAAACATGCATAGACTAGTTGGCTGAAAATCTGATGAGCTGCTCATTAAGTTATGAAAAAGTTGCCATTGGCTTGCAAAACAAGTGAAAGATTGTTAATCATTTTGTTGTTGGCAGTGTTACAAACATCCAGAGACCTGAAACAAAAGTAATATTGCAGCAAATAAACTTTAAAACTAATATTGGAGGGGTGCGCCAGCCAAGGCAGTAGTGCAACACCAAGGCGACACGTGAAGAACCCCAGCAGCAAGCTACTGTGATGAGTTCTTCCCACATAAAAAATAAGATTAATATCGAGTGAGCCGATGACTCACATATCAGATATTAAACTGATAAGAACAGATACTACACTTGATCTTAGCCAAAAGGCCGAGAAAGGTATGCTTATTCCAATTCTAGGCCTTTGCTTTTATACATAATTCCTCCTAGTTTGTTTATCTCACCCAGGCGATGTGGGATTGATACAGGAGAGTTTTAAAAGATTAATTTGCTTGCACTTTTTGCATTCTTTGGGCACTAGATTAGAAACTGATTCGCGTTTTGTAATTGTAATAACTATAGTGAAGCCATATACACGATGCTTCCCGTTACAAGAATGCATATATTGTAGTTGGGTGTGTGAGTTTGAATTTGAAGGAAAATAATGCTTCCTATGACCAACCTCAAACTCATTAGTTAGGTTACAAATGTATTTTCTGAACGCAAAATCGATGATGAAATTACGTTAAATAATGATAACTAACTGTGATGTCTATCACAGGCTCACCAAGGTATGCGAATCAACTAATGTCGTTATTGGTAAGCGGAAACAATCATTCATTTAAAGATGCGGTAAAAGGATATGGCGGGTTACAAAGATAATTCTCCTCAACCGTATATCAAACAAATCCTCTAATGTGATTATGGAGTTGAGGAAGTCATAATCACATTAGAGGTTCACTCTGATCCAATAAGCTCAATTAGGACTGGTAAACAATGGATTATCATTTGCGTGTGGGAGTTAGACATGGTAGGACCGTAGAAGGAATTACATTCTATGATTAAGTAGCAAGATATTAGTCAACCAAGAGGTTCATGCTTTTGTGGGATTGTTGTAAGCTGAAAGTAGGAATGTTAGTTGTTAGTTAAAACAGTTAGTGACATGTGAGGTGCACATGATTAGCCTAGCTGGTCATGTGAGGTACACATGTTTATTACCACTGCTGTTAACTAACAGCTTTTCCCGCCATTACATTTCCCTTTAAATACCAAGTTGTAACTCTCATTTAGAATCATGAAATAATACAATTCCTCTTTCACTTTCTCACTTCTTATCACCTTCTATATTCTCTCATTTCTATCTCTCAAGTCCTCATATTTCTGTTATTAATTCTGTTACAATCTCAACCATAATTCAGTTACAAAATTACAGTTAAATCAATAAAACTTCTCTTATCTCCATAAGTTATTTGATTATATGTATTTGGATCTTATCACGTGGTATCAGAGCGTTGTCGATCACACATCTCCGACAACTCTGTTCTTCTCAGGCGAAAATTGTTAGTTTTTCCGGCCAAATTCCGGCAAGAAACTTTCAAGAATCAGTTGTACTACACTTGTACACTGATTTGTTGTACGTTATCCGTCAGAAACAAGACCAAGTGTCAAGTATTCATCGCGATCACAAGAACAGCGCATTAGTGCTTAAATCCTCTGTTTTTGAATTAATGATCAGTTTTGATTGACTTGATTTGGCCAAGAACGGTTAGAATTGTTAGGTTATTGCTCAATTGAAGGGTAGAGTGATAACTGACAATTATTGTTAAATCAAGAAGATATAACTGTACAACACTTAACCACAATGGTTAATACAAGGGCTGGAGTGTTACAACCACCACCACTGACTGCAGAGTCATTACCAGCAGCGGTGGAGGCTTTGCAAGCAACTGTGAGAGATTTGTTGACACAAAATAAGAGTTTGAATACTGCTTTGCAATCTTTGATAAATGGGGAAGGAAACAGTTAAATCAATAAAACTTCTCTTATCTCCATAAGTTCTTTGATTATCTGTATTTGGATCTTATCAGGGATACATAGGAAGTTAATATGCTTATCGCTGATTTTGACGAGGCTGAAAGTTGCAGCATAAATGCAGAAAATGGAAAGAGTCATTAGAATACTGATAAACAATCAAAGGGTATATTCATCAAAGGGTTTAGATATTGATCCCATGTTAAGCACAAAACAGTTCCATAGGCATCGTAATTGGAGCCTTTGCGAGTTCATCTTTGTTCTTTTGTGTAAATGCAGTAAGGAGATTGTAACAATCTTCAACATTGTTGAATACAATACAGTTTAAGAAGTTTAAGGAGATTAAAACAAATAACAATATTTTTTATTTTTTTTTCGTTACATCAAACTTTTAAAAAAAAGTAGTAATAATGGGATGTCTCTGATACCATGTAAGAAGGTATAATGTTTTATTGATTGATTGTGTGACAATCCCAAAACCGGGAATACATATAGGTCCCAAACCCTACAAAGACATGGGCTTGGGTACAAGTACATAAACATGGGCCTAATGTAAATACATAATACTAACAGTTTTTGCCAAATTAACAACAATATAAATCTACATATTATTTTTCCAATTAAACTGATAACAATACTTCTGATTATTCTTGTCATCATCTGAAACGACCTTTAAAAACTAAGTTTTGACTCTTATCTATATGTTAGAAGTGGTTGAGGGGGTTTATAAATTTGACATTTTCATGTATACAGGAGATATTTTTGACGTGTACATCGAGGAGCGTCCCGTCTCTGAGGAGACTAAAACAGGGATTGGAGAAAATGTGGTGAATATAACGAGAAGTTGCTGATTTATGTATCCTTTTCCAGCATTTTCAAATGAACAATTGATTCAGAATCCGTGTCTTTATTGTGCAGTTGTAGCATCATGTTTTCAAAAAAGAAGACACAAGAAAAGGAGTTTCGTTATTAAACTTGAAGTAGAGGTTAAATCCCTAGAGTTCAACGAGTAGCACAAAATATGTGTAATCACGTCTCAGTAGCTTGTGGGTTGCAAGTAATAGGAATATGTAGCTTGTATCATCAAACCATTGGTAGAGTATTTAAAGAAAAGACAATAGTAATGTTTTATGGTAACATATGTATGTTATTGTTACTAACTACTAGTTCAAGTTAATGTACTTCTGGTTGTGCAGCTCGAGTTGAACATACATCTATGTTTGTGCTCTACATATCATGGCAATAATTTTTTACATACTTACTAACTACACTTGATTTAAGGTGTTTTTTGCAACTTTTATGAAATTGACAAACACTAACAAAATACAAATGGTGGTTCAGATTTTTTTTTGGACAATAGATCATTCTGAACCAATTATTACTTCAAAATTTGCTTCTTGATATGATTAATTGTACTTTTCTCGTTAAAACTAGGGTAAAATTGTCAATAAAAATGTTTAAATGGCCAAGGGAGGGCAATGGGTGAGCATTCATTTGACACCTGAGGGCGCCCGTTTGTAAACTCGAAGTTTCACCCGTGGGTGCAGCTATTGGTAAGAAAACAACCCGTTGACCGGTTACAAACCGAAAAAACCGAAACCAAACCGAAACTAAAAACCGATGGTTTGGTTTTTACTTTTTCATAAACCGAAAAATGCGTTTCGGTTTCGGTTTTCGTCCAAAAACCAAACCGCAAAAACCGAACCAGTTTTATTATATAATAATATCTGATTAACATATTATGATTAAATAACTAAATAAATCAAATTCATACATTCATATTCATTTTGTGAGTGGATTTATAATATATTTATCGTAACATTTATATTTATATGTGTGTTTGTCGTGTCGCGTGTTTTGTGTGAATATATCAATAAGTATTCGATAATGATTATACTACGTGTATGTTCACTTGTATGTGTGTATGTCTCATTTATATGTTTGTAATTGTAGACTTATGCAATAAACATTATTATGCTTAGATTGAAATTAAAAATAAAAAAGAATAAATAATTTTGTACGTAAAACAAATTTGTTGGTATAATTTGGCCTTACCCTAAATATTAACGGTTAGAAACCGAAAAACCGAACCGAAACCTGATAACAAACCGAAAAAACCGAACCGCAAAAAATCGAACGGTTTCAGTTTTGAGTTCTACAAAAACCGAACATTGTGGTTCGGTTTCGGTATTAGCCAAAAACCGACCCAAACCGAACCGTCTCTGAGGAGACTAAAACCGAGATTGGAGAAAATGTGGTAAATATAATGAGAAGGTGCTGATTTATGCATCTAGTGTGTAGTTGTGGCATCAACGTTTACAAGAACAAAGACAAGAAAAGGAGATTGGTCATTAAAGTGAAACTGGTAGAAGGTTAGGTCCATAGAGTTCAATGAGTTTGCACAAAATTTGTGTAATCTCGTCTCATTAGCGTGTAGGTTAAGCTAAGATATAAGTAATAGGAATATGTAGCTTGTATCATTAAACTATTGATAAAGTATTTACAAAAAGGAAGATGGTAGTGTTTTCTGGTAATATATGTATGTTTTCTGGCATATCCACTACTAGTACAAGTCAGTGTACTTTAGGTAGTGCAACTCTAGTTGAACAATGGTTGAGATTTTTTTTGACGCTGGCCGGTTGGTAAACACAGTTCACCCACGGGTGGCAATTATGTGCCTTACAAAACAAATAAAACAGCTCTAATCTGTTGGTGTACTAGTATTTGCAATTTAAGAGCTAATAGTCACATAGACGTTTAAACTATAGATTAGAGGGGTGCGCCAGCCTAGGCAATAGTGCAAAGCCAAGGCGACACGTGAAGAACCCCAGCAGCAAGCTACTGTGGTGGGTTCTTCCCCCATAAAAAATTAGATTAATATCGAGTGAACCGATGGCTCACATATCAGATATTAAACTGATAAGAACAGATACTACACTTGATCTTAGCCAAAAGGCCGAGAAAGGTATGATTTGTGAATTACCAGGCCTTTGTTTTTATACTCAATTCCTCCTTCTTTGTTTAGCTCACCCAGGCGATGTGGGATGCATACAACTCATACAAGGGAATGTCACAAAATTATTAATTTGCTAGCACTTTTTCGGTTTTTCCTTCTTTGGACCATTTTAGTCAGTGTTATAAACTAATCTGCGTTTTGTAATAACCATGGTCAAACCATATACACGAGGCTTCCTGTTACAAGAACGTATATATTGTAGTTGAGTGTGTGAGTTTGCATTTAAGAAAAACGATACTTCCCACAACCTACCTGAAACTCAAACTCATTAACTCACAGGCTCACCAACAACAACAACAACAACAACAACAACAACAACAACAACAACAACAAACCCAATCCCGCCTAGGCAGGGTATGGGGGAGGTAAAATGTAGACAGATCCTACCGCTACACCAGGGTAAACCCGTGGGTAGAGAGACTGCTTCCAACGAGACCTCCGGCAAGTGCATGTGTGCGGGTGTGATATGATAGAAAAAGAGCAAAACGACAAAACAAAAAGCTAAACGCAAAGCAAGCCTAACAAGTAAACAGAGCCTATAGGGAAAAGAAACCACGCACAAGCACACGCAAAGAAGCCAAACAAAGCGAGGAAGAAAAAAAAAAAGAAGCAAAGGCACACAAAAGCAGACCAACAAAAGGGGGCAACACAGAGCATAGCAAAGCAACACACGGGGCCTAAAGCTAAGGCAAAAACACGCTCCATGAAAAACCAAACGCAGGGGCACAACAAAACAGGCAAACCTAAGGGGGCAACAACAAAGCAACGCAAACCACGCACTGGAGCCTAAAGCTACGGCAAAGCAAAAAAGGCCTACAAAACCAAAAACGCAAGGGGCAAGGCAAAGAGAGACTCCTAAAAGCCAAACACCCAAAAACAACCTAGAACCACTGCGCACCTAGCAAAATACCCGCAAATCCTAATTCTATCCCTCCACCCCTTCCTATCTGAGATCATGTCCTCGGTCAAACGAAGCTCCATCATGTCTAGCTTAAGTCTATCCTCCCACCTCATATTGGGTCTACCCCTCCTTCTCACGACATCAACTACTAGCGCTTCGACCCTTCTAACTGGCGTTGACTGTGGCCTCCTCCTGACATGACCGAACCACCTCAACCTTCCTTCTCTCATTTTCGAAACAATATTCTCGACCTCAAGTTTTGCTCTGAAAACTCCGTTCGGGATCATGTCAAGCAAGGTTTTACCACACGTCCATCTTAGCATCCTCAGTTCTGCCACCTCTACCCTGTTAGCATGTGCCTTAGATATGGGCCAACATTCAGAGCCATACAAAATAGCAGGTCTAATCGCCACCTTATAGAATTTTCCCTTTAACTTCAAGGGGATGTTCCTGTCACAAAGGACTCCTGACGCCGCCCTCCATCTCGCCCACCCGCTCTAATCCGGTGGGTTACGTCCTCTTCTATCCTCCCTGATTTGTGTTTAATCGATCCCAGGTATCTAAAAGACTCTTGGGTGGCAGGATCACCGATATGAATATCAATATGTTCATGGTGACCTGGCTCAATCCTCCCAAAATCACATCTCAATTATTCAGTTTTCACTCTGCTCACCCGAAGGCCATTGTCCTCAAGAGCCTCCCTCCAGTGCTCAAGTCTGATGTTTAACCCATCCGCCGATTCTGCCACCAACACAATGTCATCAGCAAAGATCATGTTCCATGGGATGCCCTCTTGTACCCCTCTAGATAGCTCATCTAGAATCAAGGCGAAGAGGTAGGGGCTAATGGCGGATCCCTGGTGGAGCCCAACTTCCACAGGGAAAAACTCTGAGGTCCCGCAGTGGACTGTACACGAGTCTTAGCTCCCTCGTACATATCCCTAATGACTCTGACGTATCTCTTTGGGGTTCCTCTGTCGATAAGAGTCCTCCAAATCAACTCGCGCGGGACACTATCATAAGCCTTTTCAAGATCAAGGAACGCCATATGCAGGTCCTTTTGTCTTTCTCT
Organism: Chrysanthemum seticuspe; assembly: GCA_019973895.1. Taxonomy (NCBI): domain Eukaryota; kingdom Viridiplantae; phylum Streptophyta; class Magnoliopsida; order Asterales; family Asteraceae; genus Chrysanthemum; species Chrysanthemum seticuspe. Next base: position 292,112,358 of record BPTQ01000005.1, read on the forward strand.
ATACTTCTCCATGAGACTTCTGAGAAGGTGAATAGCCTCAATCGAGGACCTTCCTGGCATAAAACCAAATTGGTTCTCGGACACCCTCGTCTCCCTTCTCAACCTTCTCTCAATAACTCTCTCCCAAAGCTTCATGGTATGACTGAGAAGCTTAATGCCCCTATAATTGCTACACACGTGTACATCCCCCTTATTCTTGTAGATGGGGATGACTTCACTTAGTCTCCATTCTTCTGGCATCTTGTCCCTGGTATGTTAATCAACTCATGTCGCTTTTGGTAGACAAAACAATCATTAATTGTAAGGCGCTTGAGAGAAAATTACCAAAAGAGGCCAATTTTTCAAGGGTGGTCCATTTTCTAGACACTTTTCTTATCTCTTTCCCATTTGCAGTGGCGGAACTTGACCATTTATTTTGGGGGGGCCGAATTTATTTTGGGGGGCCGAATCGGAGATTTATTTATAACATCAACTAAATTACCCCTAAAACCTACAATATTTACATTACGTGTCGTAAATTTTGGGGGGGCCGGGACCCTCCGCTGCCCTCATAAAGCTCCGCCCCTGCCCATTTGGGCCATGCTCAACTGCTCGACTCCACCTCTTTTGTGACATGTGTCAATACAAGTACAGAGTTAGGTGAGCATGCTTTTTTACTTTTTGGTTAAATGACAAATTTACCCTTTACCTAACTCCATCCACCTACCCTCACCTAATTCCATCCACCTACCTCACCACCTTACCAGTACATAACCACCGCCACCACCGATAAAATCAGAAACAATAATCGATAATCCAGAAAAATAATCGATAATCCATGAAGCACATTTTTTGTGTGTACAATTAATATTGGTACAATTAATATGCCCACAGAGTAAAGCAAAGAAAATATTTGTTTCTGAAAGATCGTTGTTTAAATAGAGTATAGACTTACAAGGCTTAGATTGCTAAAAACAACTAAACGGGTCCTCGTTTGATGGACTGCTGATGAGATGAAAACAACAAAAAGCAAAAAAACCCAATCTTGAGAAGCAATAGAAGGAATCAAATCAATATTTGTTTCTGATGAGATGAAAACAACAAAAAGCGAAAAAACCCAATCTCGTTTGATTGTTTGCAAGCAAAGAAGTATAAGAAGTGCAATAGAAGGAATCAAATCAAACATCACCAAATCACTATGTGATACCACTGTGGCATTGGTCCAGTGGGTGGGGCTTTGGTCTTGAGTCAATAGACTCGGGTTGGAATCCCATCCCGTGGCACTTTGCTCCCAGATAGGTACCCATCTTCGCAAAACCTATGGGCTCACTGGAGAGACTTTGTGGATAAGAGCTCAAGAGTCCGAGAGTCTCGGCTCACTCCAGTTGGTGCCCCACTAGGCCAGGAGAGTTGCCCGGAGCTATTTCTTGTGGGGTGGACAATGACTTGTGCCAAAAGGCATCCGGGGTCAGGGTGTTCCCGCCAATCTACATGGACCAAATCACTATGTGTTTGTTTGTTTTGGTATTCTTTTCGTCTCCAATCAAACAAACAAACATCAATCAAACATTCAATTGTAGCAGTAATCAAATCAAACATCACCAAATTACCATTCAAATCAAACATCAATAAATCCGGCGAAGATGATGGTTGTTGGCAGGATCGGTGCCGGATCTACTGGCCGGATCTTGCCGGCAATCACCTTACTGGTTGGGCATCACCGAGGCATTTGACGGATCGGTGCTAGATCTGTTGTTGGTGTAGAGGGAGAGATGGAAAGAGAAAGGGGTATTTATATATGTGGGTAAATTTGTCATTTAACCAAAAAGTAAAAAAAACATGCTCACCTAACTCTGTACTTGTATTGACACATGTCACAAAAGAGGTGGAGTCGAGCAGTTGAGCAGCATGGCCTAAATGGGAAAGAGATAAGAAAAGTGTCTAGAAAATGGACAACCCTTGAAAAATTGGCCTCTTTTGGTAATTTTCTCTAAACATAATTCTCCTCAACCTTAGATCAAACAATTGCTCTTACGGAATTGTTCTTTTGTGTATATGTAGTCAGATGCGTATAGATTGTAACCGTCTTCAACATTGTTGATTACACTACAATTTAAGAAGTTTATGACTTTACCTGAAGTGGTCAAGCCAACCTTGTAAAAATGGAGGGCTTACCCGATTTGAGTTTGTGTGCCAATGGGTTCAAACCCCGAGGATTATTCAGCCAAAATGTCGGAAACCATGTTATAAAAAAAGAAAATGTTTATGACTTGTCTTAGTATGACACTCCTATTTTCAAATGCAAAACACACGTTACATAACTCTTTATATAAATCAGTCTTTCTCCCGAAAGGTCATATTTATTACCGTGAGTCTCTCGTCATTCTGGACCCAACTCAATCTTTTTTATGTGACATTTCTACATATATCTTGTTGACTTCTGATGATTAATATTAGTAATCTTCGGGGAACAACAATGAAGTTTTAGAGAACAACTGATGGACATCTTGTTACCGAGAGTGAGTCTCTCATAATTATTCAGTGGCTTTCTTTGACATGTGCATTGTAGATGGTCCCGTATGTGACTAATGTAGATTTTGGAGAAAACGTGGTGAATATAATGAAAAGGAGCTGAATTATGCATTCTTTCTAGCATCGGAAATGAACAATCGATTTAGAGTGCGAGTCAGTGTAGTTGTGGCATCTCGTTTTAAAGAAAGAAGACACAAAAAAAGGAGTTTGGCTATTAAACTTTAAGTAGAGATTAAGTCCATAGAGTTCAATGTGTTTGCACACAATATGTGCAATCTCGTCTCAGTAGCGCGTTGCTTGAGCTGTATCTACATTGAAAACATACAACGAATAGGAATATGTAGCTTGTATCATCAAAATATTGGTAGAGTATTTATAAAAAAGACAATGGTGATGTTTTCTGGTACTTTATGTGCAATGGAAAATCAGCTAGAACAATAGATCATTCTACGCCTTAAAACTTGATGCAAATTTACCTTGTTATAAGATTCAAGTCAGTTAGATGAAAATTTAGTATTGGAAAAGGTATTTAGCTTTGTTTTTGTGTCACGAGAAAATCTTTCTAGTTTACAATGATACTTGGGGTAAATTTGTCGAATAGAAAATGTTAAAATGGTCAAGGGAGGATAATGGGTGAGAACTCATTTCACGCCCGAGGGGCCCGTTGGTAAACACGAAGTTTCACACACTAGTGCAACTAACTATAGGTAAAAATCGCAACTCGTTGACTAGTTACAAAAGGGTGGCTTGTATGTGCCACATCCGAAACAAATAAAACCACCCCAATCCGTGGGTCTAATAATGCAATCCCAAAATTATTAGATACATTAATGATGTGCCCTTTGCTTCTCTAACAAAATCAAGAAACATAAGGATGGTATTGTCTTGTGAAAAATCTGAAAAACGGCAGCAACTAGTGAGAACATGCATAGAATAGTTTGGCTGAAAATCTGATAAACTACTCATCAAGTTATGAAAAAGTTGCCATTGGCTTGCAAAATAAATGAAAGATTGTTAATCATTTGTTGTTGGCTGTGTTACAAACATCCAGAGACCTAAAACAAAACTAATATTGCAACAAATTAACTTTAAAACTAAAGATTGGAGGGGTGCGCCGGGCCAAGGCAGTAGTGCAACGCCAAGGCGACACGTGAAGAACCCCAGCAGCAAGCTACTGTGGTGAGTTCTTCCCCCATAAAAAATAAGATTAATATCGAGTGAGCCGATGGCTCACATATCAGATATTAAACTGATAAGAACAGATACTACACTTGATCTTAGCCAAAAGGCCGAGAAAGGTATGCTTATTACAATAGCAGGCTATTGCTTTTATACTCACCCCTCCTTTTTTGTTTATCTCACACAGGCGATGTGGGATTGATTCAGGGGAATTCTAAAAGATTAATTTGCTTGCATTTTTTTGCATTCTTTGGACCCTAGATTATAAACTGATTCGCGTTTTGTAATGACCATGGTGAAACCACATACACGATGCTTCCCGTTACAAGAATTCATATATCATAGTTGGGCAAAATCGATGATAAAATTAAGTTAAATAATGATAACTAAATGCGATGTCTATCACAGTCTCACCAAGGTGTGCGAATCAACTCATGTCGTTTTTGGTAGCAAAAACAATCATTCATTTAAAGATGCAGTAAAAGGATATGGCGGGTTACAAAGATAATTCTCCTCAACCGTATATCAAACAAATCTTCTAATGTGATTATGGAGGCGTTGAGGAAGTCGTATGTACCATGTAGACACTATGATCCAATAAACTCGATTAGGAATGGCAAACAATGGATTCTCAGTTGCGCGTGGGAGTTAGACATGGTAGAACCGTAGATGGAATCACATTCTATGATTAAGTAGCAAGATATTAGTCAACCAAGGGGTTCATGCTTTTGTGCGATACATAGGAAGTTAATATGCTTATCGTTGATTTTGACGAGGCTGAAACTTGCAGCAAAAAACGCAGAAAATGGAAGGAGTCATTAGAATACTGATAAACAATCAAAGGGTATTCATCAACTGGTTTAAATATTGATCCCATGTTGCAATGATGAAACACAAAACATTTCCATAGGCATCGTACTTGGAGCCTTTACGAGTTCATCTTTGTTCTTTTGTGTTATTGTAGTAAGATGTTTAACAATCTTCAACATTGTTGAATACAGTACACTTTAAGAACTTTCTGCCAGATTAACAACAATATAGACATACTATTTTTCCTATTTGATGGATAACAGCACTTCTGGTTATTCTTGTCATCTAAGTTGACCTTTAAAAGCTAAGTCTTGACTCTTTCTTTGTTGATGTATCTATATGTTACAACTGGTTAAGGTATTTTTTGCAACTTTATGAAATTGACAAACACTAACAACATACAAATGGTGGTTCAGATTTTTTTTGAACAATAGATCATTCTGAAACCCATTATTACTTCAAATTTGCTTCTTGATATGATGAATTGTACTTTTCTCGTTAAAACTAGGGTAAATTTTTCAATAAAAATGTTTAAATGGCCAAGGGAGGGCAATGGGTGAGCATTTGTTTGACACCTGAGGGCGCCCGTTTGTAAACTCGAAGTTTCACCTGTGGGTGCAGCTATTGGTAAGAAAACAACCCGTTGACCGGTTACAAAAGGGTGGTTTGTATGTTCCATCTGAAACAAATAAAACAGCCCCGATTTGTGGGTTTACTTCTGCAATCCCAAATTTTATTAGTTACACTAATTATCTGCCCTTGCTTCTGTACCAAGATCAATAAACATGATGTTTAACAGTACCAAAAAAACTAAATTCCTGTTCATCAAACTGTGAAAAAGTTCTCATTGGATTTAGAATTACAATATTCCAAATAGCATATCCAGCCATTAAGCAATTAGTGTTTAAACTATATATTGGAGGGGTGCGCCAGCCTAGGCAGTAGTGCAACGCCAAGACGACACGTGAAGAACCCCAGCAGCAAGCTACTGTGATGGGCTCTTCCCCCATAAAAAATAAGATTAATATCGAGTGAGCCGATGGCTCACATATCAGATATTAAACTGATAAGAACAGATACTACACTTGATCTTAGCCAAAAGGCCGAGAAAGGTATGCTTATTCCAATACCAGGCCTTTGCTTCTATACTCAACCCCTCCTTGTTTGTTTATCTCACTCAGGAGATGTGGGATTGATACAAGGGCATTTCTTAAAATTAATTTGTTTGCACTGTATGCATTATTTGGAGGACACTACAAACTATTTTGCGTTATGTGATAACTATGGTTGAACCAGATACACGACGCTTCCCCTTACGAGAATGCATATTATCGTTCAATGTGTGAGTTCGCATTTAAAGAAAAAATAATGCTTCCCATGACCTACCTCAAACTCATTTGATAAACTACCAAATGTATTTTTTAAAGTAAAATTAATTGTATTATATTATTAAGTTAACAATGAGAGAAATTACTAATGTTGCTGATTCTAATACTGATTACAGTGAATCAACTCATTTTGTTTTGATAGCCAAAAAAAATCGTTCATCTGTAGATGTAGTAAAAGGACATGGTGACTTACAAAGATAATTCTCCTCAACGGCTCAACTGTAGATCAAACAAACCATCTTGTGGAATTATTGAGGCCTTGAGGAAGTCGTTAGTAACATGATCCAAGAAACTCAAGTAAAACTGTCAAAACAACGACTTCTCATTTGCACGTGGGGAGTTAGACATGGTAGAAGGAATCGCATTCTCTGAAAAGGGGCAGGAAGTTACTCAACAAAGGGGTTCATGCTTAGTGATTTATTTGTGGGATACATGTCAAACACTGAAGTTGATAGCTATCGTTGATGTTGACGAGGCTGAAACTTGCAGCAAAAACACAGAAAATGGAATCATTAGAATAACTAATATGAAATCAAAGGGTATTCATCAAAGGGTTTAGATATTGATCCCATGTTCCAATGATTAAGCTTGAATTGGAGGCTTTACGAGCTCATGTTTTTTCTTTAGTGTATATGTAGTAAGATGCGTAGAGGTTGTAACCATTATAAACATTGTTGAATACAGTACCGTGTTAGTACTTTTTGCCAAATTAACAACAGTATCAACATATTATTTTCCCAATTAAATTGTTGACAACACTTCTGATTATTCTTGTCATCTAATTTGACCCTTAAAAGTCAAATCTTGACTCTTTCTTTGTTATAAATTTGACAATTTCATGTATACAGGAGATTTCTTTGACATGTACATCGGAGATTGTCCCCTTTCATGTATAAGGTGTTGAGTTATGCATTCTTTCTAGCATCGTAAATGAACAATCGATTCAGATAGTTATGTCATCATATTTTCAAGAACAAAGACATGAAAAAGAGATTGATTATCGACCTTTAAGTAGAGGTTAAGTCCTTACAGTTCCACGAGTTGCACAAAATATGTGTAACCTCGTCTCATTAGCATGTTGGTCGAGCTGTATAAACTTTGAAATGCACAAGTAATAGGAATATGAAGCTTGTATGATTCAACTATTGGTAGAGTATTTATAGAAAAGACGATGGTAATGTTTTCTGTAAGATATGTATGTCATAGTTACTAAAGGCTTATCCACTTCTAGCGCAAACATACATTTATGTATGTGCTCTGCATATCATGGCATGGATTTCTTAGTTCTTGAATACTCCATAACTGCATTAAGCAACACAAACAACTAAACTGAAATTATGAATGGTGGTTCTTAAACTTAAAGAAATGATTGAAAAGAGAAGTGCAAAGGAATCTGTAAGAACAATATATCATTCTGAAACCAAAACTTTACTTCAAAGTTTTTTGCTTGAAAGATAAAACTTACAGTGAAATGGCTTCAAGGAAAAAAGTACTTACCTCTTGCAAGATTCAAGTTAGTTAGATGCAAACTTAGTATAGGCCAGGTATATTTGTTTTGTTTTCGTCTAACGAGAAAGGAATATCATGGCATGGATATGGTGAGTTATTAACATAATTCTCCTCAACCGTAGATCAAACAATTGCTCTTACGGAATTATGGAAGCATTGAGGATGTCGTAAGTACCATATAGACACTATGTGATCCAATAAACTCAAGTAGGACTAATAAATTGTTGTTCATATGGGTACAATTGAAACAAGACTGTACATAAGATATGTTTATTTGGTGTTTCGTACTTGGATCAACAACTCATAGGACGGGGAAAAGGGTGCACGTTTCTATTCAGTAACAAAATAATCAGGATGAACTCAAATAACCTAGTGTATCACAGATATACCATGAATGCTGTAGGAGTTACGAAGGTATTAAGGCATTCTCGTTAACAAACTAGATGCCAACTCCTCTTAATACAATTATTGAGTGGTATAGGTACGGTACTATAAGGAAAGAGCAATCTGCTTTTGTTTTGTTTATATGGACCGGATATGATTCAAACGTAGATTGATTGAACTTAGAACGTTCTCCATTCATGAAAAAAGGAACTTCGGTAAAGTGACATT